>CAEGAF010064306.1:0-18370 GCA_903067075.1 Micropoecilia bifurca
ACACACACACACACACACACACACACACACACACACACACACACACACACACACACACACACACACACACACCATATACAGGGTTGAGTCAGGGCCTGTGGTCACAGCAGACACGCACCACTGGTCTCCAGTGGAGAACTGTAAAAATATATTCTCAGCTCTCCGTCTTCATTTCCTCCCTGCTCTTATAAAAGTAATAATAATGTGAAATAAGTTCACTTTTTGTCGTTGTTTTGCTTTTTATTTCAATTGGGGTTTTAAAATAAAAGAGTCAGGAGGACTTGTTTTGGGGTGTATGTGCGTGAATTCTTTTTTTAATTATTACTTAAAGAAACCAACCTTTCTAAAAAACTGTTTTGATTAATAATCGTGTTCGGACCTGTAGCCTCTGTAGCAGAGCCAATAAACCGGTCCTTCCTTCCTTCCTCTGTGGGAACTGCAGCAGCAACAACACCGACACTCACCAGGACCAAACAACGCGGACATTAAAACCGAGCGCTTCTCCAAACATGACCCTTTAAACTCCAACGCTACACGCTCAAACAACACTTCACCGGCGGCAAATTAAACACAAAACACACTTTCAGGATGTGACCCTCGTGTCTGAGAATTGCCAGCGAATCAATTATCCGTTTAATATTGCTTATTAGTAATTGGATACAAATAAGCGCGTAAGTTTGAACCACAACGAAACACAAGCTGGATATTACTTAGTTTTTACGAAAATATATTTAAAGGGAACAAAAACACTCCCAACGTGTTCCCTCCTGGCTTACCTTGAATCGCACTCAGGTGCTGCGGTCGGCTCCCAAGTTTGCGCCTGGACATCGCGACGCCTTGTCGGGCACCTTTCTGGGTTCCAAGCCCCCCCTCTCCGCCCGTCCAGCTGCACCGGCTCCGATAAGCTGACCGAGCCTCCACCGGAGGAGACGAACTGATAAGACAAGACTTAAGCTGGCTGGCCTCCGCCTGGACTGGCGCTGAGCGGGTGGAAAGCAGGCGGTAGCGTTCAAGTTCACGCTTCTTCCCCCCGCTGCGAGCGGAGAGGGCAGAAGGGGGCATGGGCGACCGAAAGCACCGCCCGCCCCGGCCGACCCTGACCCCGCCCTCCTCCTGTAAAACTCTCACTCTTGGGCCAGGAAATTATTATATCACCTTAATTAAATTTTTCTTATACTTTCAGAACAGTTTTTGTGGGGTTTTGTGAGATTTAACTGATTTTCTTTTCCTTTTTTTTATGCTGATGGTGAGAGCGATGTGATCACCATCACCATCTGGTTCCTCCTCAGCAGTTCAGAGGAACTAACCTCACCGGCTTTCCACAGGTGTCTCTAAACAACCAAACCGGAACCAGCTCACAATTCACTTCTGCTTTTCCCTCTTGACCAGAGGTAGCTGCCTATTCAGCCATCAAAATGGAGAAACACGTTGATGAATATGAATATGATTAGAGTTACGGAACGGTCAAAAGAGAAACTGACATGGGTGAAATGAGATTTGTCGTCACCTACTGGAGAATAATAAATCGCACCTCTAAAAACAAGTTTCACCTGGATAAATTGGATTAACCGAAAAGTTAGGTTCTTCATCAAATATTTTTATGTATAAAAAATAATTATATAAATTAATTTGGCACAGAGCAAAATACTTATATTTTATTTTTGTCCATTTTAGGATGATCACTTAAAGTTAATGAAAATCCAGAATCAAATTTCTTAAAAATTACATAACAAAACGAGTTTATTTTGACCCACTGACAAGTAAGCTGATATTTTGAGCATTATATGCAATCAATACTTATTGCCGAGGCTCTTTTTGCATGTACTGCAGCATCAATGCAGCGTGTCATGTAATCGATCAGCCTACAAGGTTGGTTCTGGTTTGTACTGGAAAATAAAATTAGCATCTTCATGAAGATCATAAGCAGATGGAAGCACAAAGGGCTGTGATTTGGTCTTTCTGAAGCACAGCGGACCAACACCAGCGGGTAACGTTCTCCTCAAAGCATCTGATTGTGGAAACTTCACTCTAGACTCTAAACAACTTCAGTTTTTTTGCCAATCCACTGTCAAGAATCACTGGACCTTAATTTTCAAATGAAATGCAAATTCTACGTTCATCCTGACGGAGGACTTTGAACCACCAAGCAGTAGAACCGCTTTGGTGTCTTACCTGACCCTTAGCCCAGGTAAGACTCTTCTGACGTCTCCAGGTCAGGAATGACTCAATGCGAGGAATGTGACAGTTGTCATTGATGCGACTGTGGGAGGCGGCGCTTGAGTCTCTGACTCTAACCAAAGATCACGCCATGAGAATCTCCTCCAAACTCTTGAATGGACCTTTTCTTTCTCAAGAAAAAGGTCCACTGCTCCTGCACCTTTTTCTGTCACTTTTTCCTTCCACTAAATTGTCCTTTAAAATACTTAAATGCAGCAGTTTGAAAATAAGCCATGTCTTTGGCAATTTTTGTGTTTTCCAGAAATTGAGATGACTACAATAACTGTATTTAGATGAGTAAATTAGATGCACCTTTAAATAAAACTCAACCATCAATTTCTACATTTGTCAGGCTGCTGCTGCAACAACCAGAGGAAAATATAAAGAAATAAAAGGGAAAAATGTAATTTTCTTGCATATGTAACAAATTAAAAATGAGACTTAAATACTTTTAAAGTGAATTTTATTTGTTCTTTTTCACATTCACTTTTTACAGAGGAAAAAAAAAAGTTGTTTGGTGGTTTTAGCCAGTTTAGAACAGAGTACAAAAAAAGCGATCAAATTTACAAAGTTAATTCTGCTTTTGCGGAGTGGCTTTCATTTGATATTTTTGGAAATCACATTTGTGAAAGTCTATTTAAAGTTTCATCTTTAGCTTCGGTCGTTTGTTTTCACAGGAACATACTGCGGCTAAAGATTCGAACACCAGAATACCTTTAAAAACGTCAAGTATTGCTCAGTGCGTCGCACTTTGAAAAAACCACGTCTCCCAAAGAACGGAGCAGGAAGACGAGAAAGCAAAAGATTTAACATGCGGTCTTCACAAAACGAAGCAAAACTAAACGGTGGATTAAATCATCTCTAATTCGGTGGGATTAAAGAGTCTCAGTCGGTGTTTCATTTGTGAGCCAGACGAAGTTGCAGATTCATTAACCAAACTTCGTGTTTCCCGCGTGAGAGGTTCTAGACGAGTCGTTTGTGTCAACGGAAAACTTCCTGATGTGCTGGACGGGCCTCGTCGTCCCTCCGTCCGGCTCAGTATCTGTACGACGGACTCCGAGAGCGAGAGCGGGAGCGGGACCGGGAGCGGGACCGGGAGTGAGACCGAGAGCAGGAGCGAGACCTTCAGGGAGAAAAAAACAATTAGTGCAAAGGCCAGCGACAAAAGACACGTACATGGAAATATGTATACATTTTACAGTACTGACAAGCAGCTTCTCCCTTTACGCTCCAGACACGTTGTTTTTCTGTCTCCACTACACAATAGTTTGAGCGAAGGCAAAAATGTTCCAGATGTTTCCCTTTATAAAGTTAAGACGTTATTGTCAGCAGAACTTCAAACGTTTCCCCACTTTAAAATCTAATTTACTCAAGCTATGATAGGTTGGCTGTGTATATCAGGGCGTTGTGTTTACAATAACAGCAGTGTGTGGCTTTTAATTCCAACACAGAACTTCTAATCCAAATAAAAAAATATAAATAAAATCAAATTTGTTCTAAATTTTCAGACAAAGACGGAATGTTTGATCAATTTTAATTCTAATAATATTGTTGGAAATTGCAATGATATTTGTTGTTCCGCCTTGTTCTGACTTTTCTAAACAATATCTTCTCAGATGTACAATACGCTTTGGATACCATCAATCTCAGAGCGTCATACATGAAATACTAAAGCACATGGCGCAGCTCCAACTAGAATAACAGTTGTTCCACATCTGTCTGGTTTTGGTTCCCATTTAGAACCTTATGACATAATTTTGCATATTATTTATCCGTTTTCTCGTCTCCAGTCGACACAACGCTGATGTCTGGAACCATAAGTTACTGCATTTGATGCTTGGTCCCTAAATAAGAACCACTGTTTCCCCCCAGAATAAATAACACTAGCTCGCTCCTTGGTTGCCTAGCAACAACCTGTTGAGAAACTTGCTCAGCAGCAGCAGCTTCAAGTTTCACAACCGTTGCCTCATAACTGGTTATAAATAATAATAAATTTAAGAAAAACAGCAAGGTACAGAGAAACTGTGCATAAAAGCATTTCAGATATTTGAAACAACAAACTAATCAATAACTAATAATATATGAAGCACTTATATGGTGATGTTACCAGTATGAAGTACGGCTCATAAATAGGGTAGAAAAAAAGTTCAAGAAAAACAAAATATCCAATTAAAGTGCATCGTTGTAATGTCCACGACGATAAGCTTTACAAGACAGTGTTTGTTTTCTTTCGAGAGTTTTGACGTTTTTCTCCTGAGTCATCCGAACAGGAGAAAAACGCAGGGTTAAATAATAACCCTGCGGGCTTTGTGATTGGCCGTTGGGAATGTTTCTGCATCGACACGGTCGAAAAGGGAAAAAAAAAAAAGTGTTTAATTCGACTTCGCTGGAACTGTGAAGGCTCCAGTGCCTTACATACCTTTTGTGTGAGCTGTGTTCTCGGCCTGAGGGACAGAGGAAACAAAGCTGCGATGAAAACAAATGCGTGCCGCAGCGTCTTGGAGCCAATAAAACTGACAGCGGCTAATCAGAGGCAGATGAAATATCTGTGCCGAGCGGGACGGGGGAGAGACGGCGAACCGCCTGTCTCACCGTGTTTGGAGGGGGAAGGCGAGTGGCTCTGTCGTCCGTACTGTCGCTCCCATTCGTCCCTCTCTTTCTCACGTCGCTCACGCTCCCTGAACACACAGCCTCTGGGTCAGACGGTTGCAACACGCAGACACCGATCAGTCCACCTTGACACACACACACACACACACACACACACACACGCGCACGCAGCCTTACTTCATACGGATCTTGCGTGCCATGGCTCGCAGCTCGCCTTCTCGCTCCTGTAAAGTAAACAAAGGGCGATGATGGGGAAATGAAGGACGAGGAAGCCTCTTTTTCCGCGTTAATCTTACACACACCGACCTGCCGCTTGTGCTCCTGCTGCTGGATCTTCACCTGAGCAGCTTTCTTATCCGCCTTGGCTGCAGATAAGGAAGAAAAAAGAAAAACTCAAAGGTGAATTTAGAGGGGGAAAAGTGTTTAAATTTAAGAGATTTGAATGATTTTGACCTGAAAATAAAGTGGCACTCACACTGCTTGTTGAGCGCCTTCTGCATCCGTAGCTTCAGACGCTCCTGGGGCGTCAGCTTGGGCTGAAAGGGACACAAATGTTTCAGCACAAGATTTCACAGCATTGAAATAAAAAGTGTCCGGAGCGGAGCGTGTGCGCTGGAATTAGAGATGCACCGAGAATCAGCTGCTTTTAGCTCCGTCGGCCCTGGAAGACGACCGGAGGGTCGAATAGTCGAAACTTCTGCTTTATTTATTTCTGTTTTTAAAACCACATGGCGCATTGATGTTCTAGCAGATCGCAGTGAACAAACCGCTCTTTGGTGTGGATGCCGATACTGAGCGAGACTCAGAATGGAGTGAGTGAAGACGTCTGATAGACGCACTGATCCTTTTCTCACTTCTGATACAGATATCTGAGGTTTACTACAGTCCGATACGATGCAGAAAAACAGCGCTGAATTGACTTAACTTGTTTCCTTTTTTACACACAGACATAAATGCAGTGGATTACAACTTAAATACACCAATAGCTTCACAAGCTTGGCCAAACATGCAAAACCTACACAACTTTAATTTGCAATTAAGATTATAACAGCCAATTTAAAACAAATAAACTAACAGAAACTTGACTAACATAAAAATAAACCCCAACAAATATCTTTTCAAATGGAGATCGTTATATTTAGAATTATAAATTATAAATTATAAATATAATGTAAAATTAACAATACAGAATGACGTCGGAGCATAGAACTGAATAGATCTGCCCTTTTGGACTGGGCACATCATCACCGCTACCAGATGGAGAATAGAACAGTTTTCATTACAGATATTAACATCAGCTTGGTGCATCTCTAATGGAAAATCCCACATGAGAAAAACCTACATAGAATATATGAGGTTAAGAAGTTCTGCACAACGAAATTTAAAACCTGTAATTAACGTATGTAAGACCAACTTACATTTTCTCTCATGAATTTAAGGCATTTTAAGGATGTGTTCTTTGCATCAAAATCCAAACTTGGAACTTGAGCTCACCTCCAGCAGGTTCTCTCGTTGCATATCCGAACTCAGCGCTCCAAAAGCAATGCATCGTAAGAGGCTATTATCAGGGAAACTAGTTTTTTCTCTGCTAGATGTTGGTATGGCCAGATTAACATTTGAACTCTGATCATTTTGTCTGTTTTTTGTTACTTTTTACAGTGACAGCTATCAGGCATTTTAGTCCTCGTTAAAACAATGAATGAAGGACGGTGGTAGGAGGGCAAAATGTAAACATTTTAAACGCTGTTGTGTAACTTTTCTACTTTAGTTCTTAAAGTAAAATCCAAATCGACACAGGTAACAATTTACAAAAACCAGAGATCAGAAACGGGACGCAAAGTTCTTATTGGTGCATTTCTAGCTGAAATACAAACTTTATACCATCGTCTTTAAGAGAAGGAACGGAGATTAAAGGACAAATGATAAAATAATTGGAGAGCGTCTTGACAAGTGAACACACACTCCAAACGAGGTTGTCTGTGTGTGTGTGTGTGTGTGTGTTGACAGAGAAACTGCTGCTGCAGCAGGTGTGGGACAGATCAGCAGAAGCTAGGATCCACTCAGACGAACCAGGACACAATGTTCAGTATTTACACACACAATACTGTCAGAGAGATAATAGGACGAGAAGACGAGCTAAGAAGGAGAAAGGGTCAGACAGGGAAACCTGAGCAAGTTCAGGTCCAGCGAGTTTAGAAAGGCTCATAAAGAGCCGGTGGCATTTTTCTGTTTTCTTTTTTTTTGTCCCGACACACCCATCAGTGGGCTGTTCAGACCTGGCCAGGCAAGAAAAACTGCAGGTCACAACACTGCAGGCACGCTCGGCACAGGGAAACATCACAGCCCGTTTTACAAACTGTTCCTTCTTTACATGAAAGTCGGTTAGAGAACAGACTTTGGGTCAGCAAAAGGTTAAGACATCTGGAGCTGCACAACTCGCGTAGTGCGGCGCAGGAGCCTACGGATAGATGAGTCGCGGTTCGCGTCCACCTTGAAACTTCCACAAGAAAGCTGTGATAAATGTAATTCAAAATGACTTTGCAAGTCAAATCAGTTGTGCTGCTTGTAAAAAAAAAACCCAATACAGACCCATTCATTCAATAGTCACAAGATTCAACAAAGCGTTTCATCCAATGGGAAACGAGTCTGTCTTTCTCGCGGGCATTAATGCGTGACGCCCTGCGGACTGGTTCGTACTGCAAACATATAGGGGACGGTTCGCTCTGTCACGCATACGTGTTTGTACAGCACACAGGTTCTCTGCACAGGAGAGGCGTCAAGACACGCGGGCTTCAGAGAGGGGAGACGAGGCAGGACTCAGCCTTTCTCCTGGGGCTTTGAGCTGGCGGAGCTCGCGTCCAATTTAAGGGTACAAGTACGGGAAAAAAACAAAAAAAAAAACATAAAAAGAGCGATTTAAGTGCAACAATAGCTTGTATATTCCAGTGTGATGGACAACCATGTCAGCCTGTCAGGGATGAGGGAGGCGTAGGCTTTAGCAAGAAACCAGACTAGATCAAATTCTTACTGACTTTGGAAGCTCCCGTCTCTTTACCACCCGGAGTGTCAGGCCTGAGGGAGAGAGAGAGAGAAGACAAGAGGGAAAAGTGTTTGGAGCTTTTAAAATGTGCTACCAGTGAGATGTGTTGGCTGATGAATTTATCTTTTCCAGCATAACTAGCTGCTTTTGATTAGAAACCAGCTAAATGAATGGCTTCGTCATAAAACTGTTTATTTCTCAGTCATCACAGATTAATAGTTAACAAAAAATTAAAGGTGTAACGACTCATCGGATTAATTGTGATTCATCAATTATTGAAATAAATGTCAACTAATTTAGTATTTGATTAACTGTTAATTGGAGTATACAGACTCCAATATGTGCCATTTGCTGAAAAGTAAAACGCTCTCAAAGCAGCAGTGAAGCCAAAATTGTAGAAATTTTGCATTTTAGATGAAAAACCTTCTTTGTCTGTAAATATGTTTTACCCAGAAATCCTCACTTGGCTTCACCTGACTCAAATTTTGTGAAATTCACCTACTGAACACCTTTTACTGAGCAGTTTCAAACTGCAGAGCTAAAATGATGTAGAGCAGGTCACAGCAAACTCATGAGTTACAATGTTTCCAGTCAAAGCCCAGATATAAAGCCAATTGAGGATCGGGAGCAAAGCGTGAGAGTAGATGTTCATAGATCCTTCCAAGGATTAGGATTCAGTTAATTTACAAAGAGAAAAGAAAAAAATTTCAGACTGTCAACCTGCAAAGGTGGGAGACATACCCCTAAAGGGCTGCAGCTGTAATTACAGCACAGTAAGGTTCCACCAATTATTGACTCAGGGTGACTGAAAATAAATGCAGGGAAAATTTTAGGCTTTAATTTGTGTAAAATACAGAAAACCTTTTAAAATCTCCTTTCAACTTGACATTAAGACACTGCTTTGTAACCTGTACTCATACAACCCCAATAAAACCAGTCTAAAGCTGGTTTGCGGTTGAAACATAAACCTGCAATGTGTTAATGCTCGTTATACCTGTGTAAATGTAGAAACACTTGTGCTTCCTCAGGTGTGTGTGATCAGACTGTGAGCCCTTCTTACTTTCTCAGTTTGTCAGAGATGGTGTTGGCAGCAGGCTGGGCCCCCCGGTGGGTGGGGGAGGGACTGTGGGGCGGGCGGCTCGGAGAAGGGGATGCACTGTGGCTGTCGCTGTCTCTCCTCCGGTGTCCTCGGCCGCTCCAGGCTCCCTGCCTCAAACCGCTGCCCTGCCGTGAACCCGAACGAGACCTGCGGTCCGAACGGACGAGCGGGACGTTAGAGGACCGTTACGAGCTAACCGCCACGTTTCCTGGGATCGCACGAACCTCGTTCGTCTGCGCGCCGAATAGCGTCTCCTGTCCCGTTCCCGGTCTCTGTCCCTGTCTCTATCTCTGCCTCTGTCCCTGTCGTTGGACCGCGACCTCGTCCGCTCCCGCCTCCTCCAGGAGCCCCCGTTCCCTCCAGACCTCCCCCGGGAGCGGGACCTGGAGCGCCGCTTCGACCGCGAGTGGCTCCGCGATCGGCGGCCGTCTCTCCGCCCGTGTCCCCGCCGGCCTCTGCGTGAACGGGAGGACGAGCGAGAGGACGACCGGGACGAGGAGCGAGACGAGGACGAAGAGGAGCTGCTCGAGGACGACCTCCGTCTCCTGAACAAATGCAGAAACAAAGTTTGAGAAATAACACCGGCTGCGTACCCAGCCTCTCGATAATCACATCAAATCAAACCGCTGGACATAAAAATCGCTTTTTCAACCTACTTAAGATAAACTGGGACATGCATGAACCCCGCTGAAGAGCTTGGCGCTTAACTGACTGAATTAATCAAGGTTTCCTCCCTCACGGTGTGTCTGAGACCTGATTCACCTCACCGATCACAAAAATCCACCATCACACTCTTTGCATCAACGGCTGCAGTACATAAGGACTGTGTGAGAGGAAATAACCAAAGAAATGCCAAGAAGAGGGAAAATTACCGACCGGGAGCCCCTGCTATGACCTGCAGAGTGCTGCAAGCTGGAGGGGGCGTGGCCAGAGTGAGGGGCAGCGGTTTGTGTCGTGGCCGTGGCTTCGTCGTCGCTGCCGCCGAAGCTGGTGATGAACGTGATCTTCTCCGGGCCGGGGGTTCGCGAACGGGACCGGGACTCTGAGCTGGACTCTGACTCAGGCCTGAAGGAGAAAAAAAGTTTTCAAAACATTTTAAATGAGAGGTTGCATTCTCACTAATCAGGATTAAAAGGTCAGGATCCGTGGGACATCTCACCGTTTGTAAGGGTCGTACGTCGGGCTGTCTCTTCTGGCGTAGCTGAAAAGCAACGCAAACAGTGACGTGCTTGCAGAGCCTTGATTTAAGCTTCTTAATAAAATTAAAAATTCACCTTGGTGGACTGATCTGTCTTCCTTTTAGCCTCTTTTCTCTAAACTCCCTCCTCTGTCTTCGAGAGCGGCGGCCCTGAAGCAAGATGAGCGCATGTAAACGGCTAGAAAGTTGCACTAAATGCACAAAAAAGTCTTCCAAGTGATTTAGCCTCACAGAGTACATGGCCTTCTCTGCTTCCAGAGCTTTGGCGTGTTTAATGGCCTCCACTTCCTCCTTGTCTTTCTTCAACATCCTGACAAAAGATGAGGTTGTGAAAGCATTAGTAGAAATACAAACACACTCTCACGGACGTTAAAAACGTTCTGCTAAAACCCACTGTCGAGATGTTCCACTTATGTTTCTACACCACAGAAAAGAAAAGAGATGTATTTGCGGTGCTGAATAACTTTTATTGGTCTCCAATGATTTTAATATTCTTATTCAAGAAATATTCTCCAAAAAGTGAAAATTCCCAAAATATCTACTGTAAATGAAGTAGAAAAACAGAGGCAGAGGCAAGAACAATAAAGGGTAAATCTCCATACTTTACTATTTTTTATAGCAACTCTAAATGTGTCTTTAAATCATTTCATTTTCTCCCGTCATGTTTTCTCCTTTGTCCGTTTATTTAAAGATTTTCATTCTCATTTTTCTTGTTTTGTTTTTCCTTATGACTCCTAGGAGTTCAAGTGACAATTGGGAAAGAAATGAAATGTACCTGACAAAGTCTCCTTCCCCCATCCCATAGGGAGTCGCCATTTTATTTAGATCCAACAGCTGCTCCGGGTTCAGCTCATCAACATCGACTTCCACATCTGCAAATAAGCGACACAACTGGTCAGACTGATAAAAACTAATCCCAAACCTCAGACATCAAACTAAAGGTTTTGAGTGCAGGGGGGGGGATTATTTACTGATTGTAAGAATAGAGGAAGAAAGAAAAGTGTTTCACTATCTATAATCGTTACAGTGCGAGTCAACAGCTTGTGAGAAAATTAGAAACTCACTGAACAAAATGCTAGTTGAATTTTTTTATCAAAGCAATAAATTCTCAAGCCAAAAATTAATTACCTTAATTCAACTACAGCTAAAAAGATGGGAAATAAAACTTTTTTGTTACTCTTTAAAGACTAATGCAAAATAGTTCTTTCTTGCTTACAGAAAGAACTAATATTTTCATATTAAATGTTTTTATTTAATAAAAATGGAGAAAAAACTGCAACAGCTGTGTGACTGTTACTTCTTGAAGAGGCAAGTTCTGATTTCATATTTGTCTATGAATGCAATATTAAGTCACTCATTAGAAATAGCTAATGTTTAAAATTGTTCCTAAATTCCCTCAAAAAAAAAGATATTTTTCAATTGACTTCATACAAATGCAACAAAATCAGATAAAAGCCAAAGACATCAAGTGTCTCACCCTTACAGCCCTTGGTAAAATCAACCACAGATAAAAGAGTTAGCATCGTAGTTACAGACGCCATCTTTGACGCTCTACTTCCATTTTAGCTTGGACGTTTTAAACCTTCTTGCCGTTCTCCCTCAGATTCCCTCACCAATATCAGGAATGCCTTCGTCCTCCTCGGATTCACTGTTCTCTGAATTGTCGTCTTCTTTGTCCGACTGGGAGTGAGTCTCCGCCACGGTGCTGTCTTCGTACGTGTAACCAATGGCAACCTTTTTCTCCGCAAGTCTGCACGAGGCGAGGAAGGATTCATGAATTTATAAACCAATCAAATTCCGCAGGAAGCAAAGATATGATCGTTGTGGACAGGTGAGCAATTTAAAAGTGTACAAGTTCAATTTTATTACCAGACAAAAAGTATAACATATAAACAAATAAACCCCCGCTCACCCCAAAACATATAAAACCATAGTTGAAAATACAAAAGCAGAGCAGGAAAAACATACTTCTTCTTCTCGTCCTCATTTGGTTTGGCCAGGCCACCGTAGAGCTCATCCAGGTAGATCTGGTATAAACACTGCTCCTCTGAGACTGTGAGGGGACAGCAGGGAGTTCATCTACTCATCACAGCTGCAAAATATACCCAGTGAGAGCTGGCCGAGCGCCACCGCAAGCACACTGTGCACGCATGGACCCGGGCGCGCGCGTGTGTGTGACGCCTCGACTGCTGCGCTACTTTAAGTAAACACTCACTGTTGGCAAAATCATTCTGAACGAGTCCTCTGTAGCGCTCGTAATTGCACTTCCTCTCCTCCATCTCGTGATCTGGCGTTCTGTGAAAGAACAAGAAGCAGAATGTTCTGCACTTTAGAAAATATTTCCCTTTTTTTTTATCTGGCTTCAAACATTTGAGCAAAAAAAAAAAGATAAACTCATTAACAACTCCTCTAACGGTTGATATTTAACATTTAAATACCAGAGACTATAATAAATGCTCTGCTGTCGTACTACAACCGATGCGTACTGTATGCGAGCGAAAGGTAGCATAATTATTTTGACTGAACGTGTGGAATCAATTTCAAATTATATCTTTCTCTAGACTGTAGGAACAACTTTGTAATAACTAAGAATTTCTTTATGCAACAACAAAAAAAGGCAAATTAATCAACAAAAGAAATATAAAACTAATTTACACACACATAATATTTAAGTAATGCCTGGTATAAAAACCATTAAGCTACACAATAATAACCTCCTAATTTCCAGAAACGACAATAAAACACTAAAAACTAAACCTCTTCTTTAAATGTTTCGAGTTACCAAAGTATTTGAAAGACTTACGATGTGCTGAGCAGAGGAGGGGTATAAGTTGGGATGTAGTCCAGATGGGCTCTCACATCAAATCTGTCAATCATGTTGTTGGCGTCTCCCTGCCATGGCATCCTTTGAGAGAAAACATTTAAATGATATATTTCCCCAACACTGCAGGAATCCTGATTTTATTACTTATATTTTAAAAACAGACAAACTGAGGACATGTCTATTAATTTAAACTGTCTTTAGAATATTATTTTGTCAATTGGCAACACTGGACTTAGTGTTGTTTATTTATTTATTTAAATTGGTTTTTTTGTTTTTTTAAGTACACCGGCGACAGTGAGACGGGTTAAGCTAGGTTACAGTCAAACTGGGCTGAAGCTGAAAGTTGTCTGGTTCCAGTCCACCAGCTAATTTCAGAGCTACTCTCAGGTTTCTTTTGTGCAGAGTTTTTTTTCCCTCACATGTTGGCAGGGCTTTCTGCAGCCAGCGCCACAGCCGGGTCCAGGTGGATCTTGTAGGATCGGCCGTGAACCTGCAGAAACTGGGCAGGATCTTTTTTCTGTCGAGACAAAAACAAGAACCAGGTGAACACCGCGACGGAATACCCTACTCAAAACTTTGAAGCAGCACAAATGAGGCAACGACAACAACATGTTGCCTCAAATTCTTTTGAATTCAGTGCCCATGATGTCATTACTGGGCACTGCTTGCCCTTTGACCACTGAGACGCGGCTACAATGTAGCGATTATGCCGCAGAGGAAGGCTTTAAATGTCACCGCCACACGGGGTTCAGCAGAGCAACAAAGTTCCTCACTATCTTCTCGTAGTACTCTCGGCGGCGCTCGCCACGGCGTTTGTAGTCGACCATCATGCCACGGAGCTTGCGCTCGTGTTTGCGGGCCTCCTGCCACATGACGGCGCCGCTGGGGGTGGGGGCGCGGCGGGGCACGGCTGCTGCAGGTGGAGGAGCGAGGAAGAGATGAGACGAACACGGGACACAGAGAAAGAGATAGGACTTGAGTTGAGACATTTTACTCTTGTTTTTAAGTTGCTAATCCAGGCTCATTATGATAAGGTCATTTTCGTCAGACTGTTGCACGATAGTATAAAACTAAAATAATTCATATCAATGCATTTTTGTTTTGGCACACACATATTCCAGTTTAGGTGAATTAGAAATTGTTACTTCTAAAATATTTGACAAACATTTATTTACAAGAGAGGGATTTATATTGGCAAATTGTTTGATTTATAAAAATTTCAGTAATTATCTGTTTAAAAGTGCACAATCTTCACCAATATAACCCATCAACATGTAAGAAGCAAATATAACAATAAACTCACCATAACAGGAGACAAAGGTTTATTCAATAACCTATCATCCAATCCAATAAATTAATTCAAACAAGGATTAATAACTGAATAAGCTGTTTGGAATCAGCATTTCATGACCCAATAGGGAACAGATCATACTTAAAGCTAGCAACCATGGATGTTTTTGTATTCACTTAATGAATGTAGCACCACTTAAACGGTTAGATATTCATAAATTAACATAATATAGCTAAATATCCAAGTCTAGTTCATTTTGAAAGTTAGAGATGCGACATGATATGCAATGTTGTCGTTTTTTCAGTAAGATTATTCTCTACACAATGGCCGTACGAGAGAGCTTCAGTTTCTACTTCTGCCATACTTTCAGTTGGATTTAGCTCTGGACTTTGACTGGACCACTCAAACACATTGACAGTTATATATCTGCTATAAGACAACCACCCTTATAGTAGGGTGATTGTCTTGCTATAAGGTGAACCCCAACACCAACCTCACAAGTCGCAAATCTTTCCACCTCTAAATGAGCCTTGAGAACTGAACTGTGTCCAGCTTTCCTGTTCCTGCTCAAAAGAAAGGATTCCCGCAGAATGATGCTGCCACCACCGTGTTTCGGGGCTACTTGTTATAATAGCTAAACACAACATGTAGCGATTTGCATTCGGCCCAAACAGTTTAATTAATCTGCTTCCATATATTCCTGTCACTTTAACACGGTTAACCGCAGCTCAACGGTCAGATATTCATATTCTAACCTAGCCTACCTAGCTAACCCCAAAACGTTGCGGGTCATTTCGATCATGAATCTTAATGTTACATATTTCGGACATGCAGTGGTGTAGAATACTGTTACTTAATGTAAGTTAAATTAGTGCTGCAAACACATGGGCCTGTCAGGCTGCGTATCTGACTGCGGCCTGCTCGTATTAGCATCAGAGCTACATTAGCTCTGTAGAAACGGTAGAGACAGAGCCCGAGTCTCAGCTTCACGACACAGAAAACACATCACATAAAATCCACGCAGCTAAGTAAACACGGTTTGCGTTCACGGTCTGTACCTGTTTAAATGTACACCAATAAGAATCGGGGTTAAAATCTCGCAAGCTGAGAGTCACCACCACACGCCTCCTTCGCCTTCTCCCTCTTCACCAAACTCGGTCTGTAGGGGGCGCTGCACCTCTAATTTCAGTATTAAAAGTGTTGGAAGAAACCTATGGAGTGTCAATATTTTTAGGGCACTTTCTCAAAGATTGCACACATTTTACTTTTAACTTACTTAAAAATTGTTTTTAAAAGTCGTAAAAGTCACTCAATACCATCGTTAGCCCATCTTAATCTGAATTTAATTCCACCTGCTCAGGCTTTTACTAATTTATAATCCTGCCCAAAAAACAGTCGTAATAAAGGCCAGGCTGAAGTTGAACTATATTTATGCTTCTATCTAGAATAAATATTTAATCTTATTATTTTTCGTGACCATTGAGATTATTGTACTATTCAAAAGAAGTGATGCAAAAGAAGTTCTTTCTGTAAGTGGTGTCTGTCCATTTATTACCTACATAGAAATGATTTTATCCTGTCAGTAGTTGATGGTTCTCTCAGAACTGCAAGAATACCTTCTGTGTTGTACCCATGCATCAATACTGTTATTTAATGTTCCCATCGAATTCAAAAGGCCGACATATATAGTTACTGTAATTTAAAAATTTTTTTTAAATAAAACATGAATGAGTGGTTTTCAAAAGTGCCACAAGATGTCTCTGTAAGACAGGATTTATAAAATCTCAAGTCTGCCTGAAAATATTAAAGCTGATGATTTCTAATGAGCCCTGAATCCCATTCAGTAATGTTTTATTTGCATCAAATCTAGACTAACTAAATTATCCACGCTTTTTTTCCTTCTATTGTCATAACTGAACCCTTTGCTTTGCTTAAAAGTGGCTTGCTTATAGAAGCAGTGGATTAGCTTTATTTGCTATAAGCATATATAGGCTTACAGGAAACTCCTAAACAAACCAGTTGGCTTTAAGGAGGGACACATGAATTATTAAGAGACAATAAACAAAGCTTTGTTGGCAATACTGGCAATAACAAACAGAAATGTATAAGCATTAGCTGCATCGAGGGACAATGTAGGCAGACAGTTGATGACACAAGGCATTATAGCAGCTCTTTAGATTCAGAGTCAGTACCCTTGGTAAACTTTCTAATCTGCAGACTGGGCCTCGACATCCTGTGCTGCGCAGCAGGTGAAGAGAAAATCTGGTGCATATCATATCTTTACATGCTTGTGTGTGTGTAAACTCTTGTTTCCTACATTTCCTGCAGCCCGGCACGGAGACAGGAAGCCTGTTTTCATTTCCAGCCCGCCGCTGTTTGCTCAGGATGGAGGTCACGTTTGTGACATTCATTTTGCCGTTGACAGTCGCTTTGCTCTGCCTCGACTATCAAGACCTTTCCTTTCACACGCAGTCGTTTTTGTACTTCGCAGTTAATCATTTCAGCAGTATTTGATGGGGAAATCAGATGAAACGCTGCTGTACACGTACTTTGGTGCTGCTGGTAAAGATGGGTGGAACCTTTCATATAAGTCCCTGATTACAGCAGCGCATTGTCAGACTGAAAGTTTTGGAAACATGCAGTACTTTCATTCATGAGGGGGGAAAGAAAATCAGTTAAAATTGTGTTTTTTTCTTTCAATAAAATGCCCACAGTTGATGTCTGACCCACATTGTTGCCAACAAGACAGCTTCCAGTCTTCTCCTGTAACATTTTTAAAGCTTAGAGAAAGAGAACATTGACCAGCAGCCATCTTTGCTAAAATCTATTATTCTTTAACATCAGATTATGCTGCTGCTGCAACAAAAAGCTGGATTAATTTGAAAGCTCTCGTCATGTCAGCATCAGGGTAGAGCACTGATAAATGCACTGTACATGCTGTACTGTATATTGTATACATCTAATAAACGTGGAGTCGTTTCACATTCAAGGCATGTCTGAATGGAAGGAAGGTGGAACGGAGAAAACTGCAAGGTGAAGGAGGTTATTAAAAGTGGATGGGCAGAAGTACCTGGGGTAAAAAGTAAAAAAAAAAGAACACTGTTGGAGTGGAAGGAAAGGAAAAATATCAGTAGAAATACTGATATGCAGACGGTGAATATAAAGAGATGACCTACTGTGGCGACCGCTGAAAGATGCAATTGAAAAAAAAAACAAAAAACGAAGATACCCGAAGCCTGTGATAACTTTATATGACTCTGCTGTCATGATTTATTCCTTCCCTGGACTTGGTAATATCACTAGCTGCACTTTATTCTCTTTCCAAATGTCAGCGATACACAGGTCATAAGAGTGAAAACTCCCAGTTCTCAGTAAGATGTAAAACAAAAGTCGGTAAATGCACCTTTATTACAATCCACGTGCGCTCATCATCCCGAATGGAAAGTGAAAAGGGACAAACGGAGCAAAGTAATACAGTGATACTTCCATACTGAACCACAGTACAAAAACAGCGTCAATATGTACAATATATTTATGTACATATTGACGCTTCTTTTTTTTTACACGCCAATATGAATAAGAAAACATACATCTTTTACAGAGACAAAACAGGCAACAGTGTGTGGTTTAAAAAAATAATAAAAACAAAAAAACAAGAGGCTTTAAGGCCTTTTCTCAAGGAGCAGAAACTCCCCCTTTCGACGAGAAGATCAACTGTATTTTATTCTGTTTAAGTAATATGTTTCTGACCTTTTCTCCACCACATACACTCATAATTTACACTCTTTCATTCACTGACAGTCACTCTCACAAACACTCAACAACCCAAATGTCACCAAGTGCGAAACACTCATTGATTCAGAAATGGAAAAACGACGTTCCGGACGCCCGTCAGATGGCCCATCATATCACGATGAAGGGCTCTCCTGGTTGAAATGCAGGCACTCAAAGGCGGGTTTTTAAATGTTCAGATTTCATTCAAAAGTTGCAGGGCGGGGGCGGGGCGGGGGGGCGGGGGGGTGGGGGGGGGGGGGGGGGGGGGGGGGGGGGGGGGGGGGGGGGGTGGGGGTGGTGTGGGGGGGGGGGGGTGG
>CAEGAF010064310.1:0-31715 GCA_903067075.1 Micropoecilia bifurca
AGGAATCACTCTAAGCCTGATGACCTGGTGAAGCAAGCAGTGAGGGAACAAGGTGACAGTTGGATGTTACGATACTTACAGATGAATATCGATTTTTTTTTTTTTTTCTAGGAAAGAAAATATTGATATATATCGCGATATCAATGTTATTATACAGCCCTACTTTACAGCACTTCTGCTTGCAGTAAATTGGGTTTCTTCTTGAAATAAAAGCTTCTTCCTGGAGTTGAATGTCTTTTTTCCCAGCCATAACAACCTGAATGTCAACATGTAATTGAAAAATGATGAAGAGCCCCCCCCCCGTTCCCCTCTCACTTCACCAAATGCAATTTGAGCTCTTCACTTTGTCCACGCATGCTGCTAACATTCCCAAAGTGATTTGTTTGTACCATTGAAAAAGGTGAGCCACATATTATAATATAGTCACAAATAAGAGCTAAAAAATTTTTTCAGGTTGTCAGAATAGTCCTTTTAGCTTCTCTCTGCGCCCTGGGATTGATTCTGCATGTGTCCCAGCTTCCCTGCAGCTTTAAGTGCTGCAGCCAAAGATAGCAGCTGCTGCCCACATAAAGTCACACACACTGTCTTTAAAATTTAACTGTGTTCTATCTCATCTGGAAAATGGAATAGCATTGTCCTTTTTGTTGTCAGAATTGGTTAATCGAGCATCCACTTTGTTCAGCTAAATAAATAATGAAGCAGTAAACAATTGGTCAGACCAGAAGAGGGACAGACAAGAAGCAAAGCAAAAGAAGTATTTGCTGGATACAAATTGATTCATGAAGGCCCCGAAAGGAAAATAAAATTAAATACACATCTAAAACTTTTGATAAGTTTGCATAAAAGTGGCCAAAATATCTTTTTTATTTGCATATTGAGCTGGATTGTAAAAACACTCACCCCTATAATATATGGAAAATTAAGTGGAAGGACAACGTTTAGGTTGTAATGCACCTTTTTTATTTTTAGTATTCACAAAGACATGTATTTTGTTTGTTTCAGTTTAAATATGCGAAAATGTGCTGCTGAGTTTTGTGGGAACACTTTGAGTATCGCTTCTGGTGTCGACTGCGATTTTAGATGTGCCACAAATCTGTGTTAAGCAGGTAAACATGCCGTGAGCATATTACCTGCAGGCATAAACAAAACGTCCTGGTATCTCAGGATCAAAAATGAAGTAGGAACAGACAAAAGGGAGAGACAAGGAGCTTCATTAGCAGCAAAAACTGTTCTGTGCTTTGCTCTGCTGTGGTTAACAGCTTTTTAAAGCCTTATTATAACAAATTAACAAATAACAATAATCATTTTCAGCCCATTCATGTTAGATTTATAGTCATAATGGAAAGAGTTTGGGAAACTTTGCTGAGATGTTCACTTTACATTAGTATGCACCTATGAAAAAAACAATCAGTTGAAACAAATTTGCACACAGTTTGTCTAAAAAAAATTATTGTAGTATTCTGGCTATAGTTCTCCTTCTTTTTTTTATTCACAGAAATGTATGTCTTCGTCCCGCTCCGTTGCCCCCTGCTGGTAACCTTAGGCAAGTGATTTGCATTCTTAATGGGAAAAATGGTAAATGGATTGAACTTACATAGCGCTTTTCCAGTCATTTTGACTCACAAACGTGTGCTGAGGAACCAAATAAATATTTTTTAAAGAATCCCTGCCTTATTTCTCTGTTGAGCTGAGTTCGTGTATTGGGGTTGCAGTCAGCTGCTACATTGTTGCACCATCGTCTCAACCTGGATTTTACTGCTTTAAAGATTACGTTGGCTCCACAGCAGCCGCAGTCACAAAAAATATCAAAACACTTAATTATTTATTCTTTCCAAGGGAAATCAAGGCTGCAGATAAACAGAACAGTTGAGACTGCTGCACAGTTCCTGGCTCGTTTACACATCGATGCAGGAAAATACCTAATACAATCTTCATGTTTTTTTTCTGCTTCTGAATGTTATTGGTTGTGGTACAGCAGAAGAAAAAGTCTGGTCAAGCCCCCAATCATGCAGGAAACAATAAAAGTTTAATTACAGAAAGCAGTATCTTTAAGAAAACTGCAAACTCAAGCACTTTTTGTATGAAATTCGAAAAATACAGCTTAAATCCTTCAGATATCCCTATTAGCCATTTCCTTGCAAATTAGCTGTGGCACATTAACTCCCTCTAATAGAGCAGCAACATAAATGTTTCACAAAAAAATTCACCTCTTAGCCATTTTTTAAAAATATTTGCAGCAAATATAATGGATTCATTAATGTTGGAGTTGTTCTGTCTTTTCTCTAAAACCACTTGAAGCTCGTACATCAGTAGGAGATTGTGTGAATTTCTGCTTTGCTCACCTAACTTCACATCAACAGGATACATGTTGTTTCTGAACCCTTCTGTTATTGATGTGGATATTTTTTTAAACAGATTCACTCTTTAAAATTCCACTCTGCTTATCTGTATTTCCACATAAATCCTCTTAAGAGAGATTTTCGTAAGCCGTTTTAGGCGTGACTGCAGTCAGACGACACTCGGCTCAATGAAAAGGCCTTTTTTTTCACAGTAGAAAACGGCTTAAACACATCAGAACCCTCAAACTACCTTCAGTTTTTTTAAATTGGCTACACCTTTGGGACATGAGGAGACAAATCACAGTTTCTCTTAGATCATGTGTGTCAAATTCAAGGCCGGCGGCCAAATCTGGCCCAA
The DNA here is from genome assembly GCA_903067075.1 of Micropoecilia bifurca. Taxonomy (NCBI): domain Eukaryota; kingdom Metazoa; phylum Chordata; class Actinopteri; order Cyprinodontiformes; family Poeciliidae; genus Micropoecilia; species Micropoecilia bifurca. Next base: position 2,698 of record CAEGAF010064310.1, read on the forward strand.
TGGAGTAGCTTATACTTTGGGCCTCTAGACTCCAGACCACATAAATATAACCTTCAAGTTGGGTGCTTAAATATTATTTTATCAATCAAATCAAGGCAGATTTATTTGCATACTTCCATGGGCAATCAGGTTTTTGTGGAAATTCATGCAAAATCAGTGCTAATAATACATAATTGTGACTTTATTGCACATTTTTGGCTAAAATGGTCAAACCTATTTGAGACTACTAACTCCCACCTGCAGGTGGCAGTACATCTTTATTCTATTACATTTCTGCCTCAGCATTTTCAAAATTTAGTCCATGATCAACCTGGTCAATGACTATAAAACATACTTAACATCAAACATAAGCGCAAATATTTCAAAATTACTTTTTAAAAATTTCTAAATTACCATGACAAAATCTGTGATTTTGATAGCCAAAAAAAATACAAGAACAAACATGAAATTTTAGTTTGAAAATGCAGAGATACTACTTATTAATATTTTTTACAGTTTCATCAATCCATTCTTGCATAACAGATCCTTGAGGATGCTCATCATCAAAATGAAAATAGAGTTTGACACCACTGACTCTTTGCCATCGTGTCTGCAGGTACTACTCAGTTCTGTATCCGCTAGAGAGGAAAATCTCCGATTCCAGATCTCGAGACTTGGTCATCTACATCTGGGTCCATGCGGTCGTGGCCAGCCTCCCCGTGTTTGCCGTGACCAACGTTACGGACGTCTACGTCACCTCATCCTGCTCCGATGACCACGCCCGCTCCCTGGGCCACGTGGTCTTTGTTCTGATCTACAACGTCACCACAGTGATCTTCCCCCTGGCCCTGGTCTTCCTGTTCATGCTCCTGATCCGCAGAGCGCTCAGTGCCAGCCAGAAGAAAAAGGTGATCATCGCAGCGCTGCGGACGCCGCAGAACAGCATCTCCATCCCGTACGTGTCGCAGAGAGAGGCGGAGCTTCACGCCACCCTGCTGGCCGCCGTGCTGGCCTTCTCAGCCTGCAGCGCCCCCTACGGAGCCTTGGTGGTTTACCGTACTGTGTTTGCAGACACTAAAGAGTTACCCGTCTCACTTTATCTCACAGCCCTTTGGCTCCCCAAGGTTTCCCTTCTTACCAACCCAGTCCTGCTCCTGACGGTTAACCGCTCGGCCCGTCACAGCTGCATGGATCTGCTGTTCAGGATTCACAGGCGTTACAGCCGCCGAAACGCGGTCAACACCGGCAGATTGGCGTCTATTGCGGGCGAGGGGCCAGTTGGGGAGCCTGTGGGCCTTGACACAGCTGGCCGCTCTGGGAGCCAGCTTTTGGAGATGTTTAACATCGGCCAACAGCAAATCTTTAGACCTTCTGAAGAGGAGGAAGAGGAGGAGGATGCGGAGAATGAGATTCCGTCTCAAGCATCAGGAGGCAACTCGGAGCGCAAGGAAAACCAGAAGGATGGGTCAAGGCTGGGAAGCTTAAAGGGTGAAGTGAACACACCAAAGGACCCTGTTGCAGGGCTGATCATCACTAAAGAAGCCCCTGCTTCGGCTAAAGCGGGTCGGGCCTCTCCCGTTCACGCATGCGCGTACACTTCCTCGTCGCAGGTGGCGCCCGCTACGCCCACAGAAGCGGAGGACTCTCCACAGTTCGGTTTCGGGCCTTTCGAGCTGCCGCCTCAGTGGCTCCCTGAGACCAGGAACAGCAAGAAGAGGCTCCTGCCTCCGCTGGGCAACACGCCAGAGGAGCTGATCCAGACCAAACTGCCCAGGCAGCGGCCCGAGCGGCGGATCAGCAGGAACAACAAGGTCAGCACGATTCCCGTCGTGGATCCGTGAGCCGAGCCTCCACTATACAACTCGCTAACAACGATGGCTTCATATGGTTGGCTTGAACTCTAGTTTTTGACAAGATTTTTCCTTTCTATACTCGAACTCAGACTTTTCAGTTTACTAAACCAGAGTCACTGTGGAGGGAAAAACGGTTTGATATGACTTATTTGCAATGTTTTAGCCAAGTTGACACCTTTACCACAGCTTTGACTGATCCTGTTTTATAATTATAGTACACAATAAAATATTTGAGAAGTTTGATGCCTTTGCGGAAATACTCATAGCACTTGAGCTTTTTCACATTACAATCATAAACTTGACTTTATTTTACTTTTTTAATGTATCTGATGGACCATCACTAAGTAAGTATTTAATTGTTAAATGGAATAAAAATGATGCATGATTTTCTGTCATCTTAGGCCATCCCACTATGCAAAATTCACATTTTGCACATTTTTGTGCTTTGATTTGAGTTTTTATTGCTTCTGGTTTTTGGCAATAAAATTTTTTGGTGTCTGGAAAATAAGCCGTTTCAAAAACCTTTTGAAAGTAGAGTCACAAATCAGCAGGCACTGCCCCGTTACTTAGTAACCCTAGCAACCCAAGTGGATCTCCAGCAGATTTGGTCCATCAACCACTTTCTGCATTATTGCTGGTTGTGCAGGAGGCTCTACTTATGCTTTTCAAAGATGTACGGTTGTATAATTGCGCATCTGTTTGCATCCATTTTCACATGTGAGTGTAAACATTCAGGCTTTTTTGTACCAAAAAATGTAATGAACATTTCATATATCTCTTAAACTTTTTCTGACATGATCAAGGAAGTACAATAGGTCACCTTTAAAGAAAAAACTTGCATCTGAAAGACTTTTGATGAGACATCATGTCTCTGTCAGGTTTGCACATTCTTCTTTGCAAGATAATTCATGCTCTCAGATGCTGTAGGTGAACAGCAGTTTTCAAGTTTTGCCACAAATTCCATGTTGGATTTGGGCTATGACTTTGACTATGCCATTCTCAAGCATTGAGTTTCTCCCTGCTGGAAGGCGGAGCTGTATTATGTGCAAAGTTGTGTTTTGGTATGCTTATTGTGCCATACTGTTTCCATTTTTGGATGACTGAGTGGAACATCTGAGATGTTCAAAAACCCCTGATGGGATTTTATTTAAAAGCCATTCATCATTTTCTTGTGTCATGAGTTACTTTGTGTTGGTCTTTCACATAAAACAATAAAGTCCTTTGAAGATTGTGGTTGTAACAGGAAAAAATGTGCAAAAGTTCAAGTGGTGTGAGCAAGTTTTCTAGCCACTGTCTGTGATTAAAAACAAGAAATCCAATCATAATGAGGGATATGCTCAAGATTTAGCATTTCCACTAGCTATTCCAATAAGACTTGTAGAAAACTCCTGGTTTGAAAGTTTGATGAGATCGTTTTCTATTTCTGAACACATCTCAAACCTTTTGTAACGATTTGTCTTTTCAGTTTTTGCTGAAATATTTGAAATCTGCATTGTGATTTCTACTTTGTTTTCTGCAGGTTCCTAATCGGAAATGTTCCTGTCTCTACTAATATTTTACACATTATTATTGTTCATTCTTTCACTGTATGTGAATTTCATATGATGAAAAGTGAAGATGTGGATTATGCAAATACAGATTTTAAATGATTCAAACCGCTTCTGTTTTTATTTTAGATCAGCTGCATTGGGTAAAAATTAAGATTGATAGAAACAAGAACGATTTAAATGTCCTGAATCTGCTGTTGACTTCTTTTAGGTTTGCAACAAACCTTTTCTAAAAAAAAAACCAATCAAGCAAGCGGAGACACACGAGCATCAAAAGTTCCATCTGACTCTTCTAGCTCTATCTTCTTCGTGATGCATAATTCAATAGTAGCCGCTTCATCCTTAACCTTTGTCTGAGGCAAACAGAGCTGGGCTGCACCTCAAATATTTGCAGATCAGTGTCCTCTGTTGAGGATACACACAATGCTTTGCTATGTCCACAAAGAACTTGAATGTCTGTTTCATACCACCTCCAGAGGTATCAGGAAAAATGTGTCACGCCTTGCTTATGTTTGCTATATTTTTAAGCACAAAAATATGAAATTCTTATATTTATTTGGCACTTTCGGCATTGTAATAATATACAGAAAGCAGGTTGTTGGTTTACAGTGACATAAAAACCAGAGTGTCATTGATTTCTCCCAGACTTTTATTCTGGGTTTGACCTCAAATTTACCACCTGATTTCACAGATGACATATTCAAACATGACAACCTTTTAGTTGTGCAGTCATAAAATGCTAAAAGAACACAAATATGTTTTCGGTTTTTAATGGCAAAGAAAATAGATGCATTCATTCCAGATTTTGTTGGAAGGATATATTTTAAAACCTTATTGTAATCAGAATTTTATAAATTGATCTGCATTACATACATGAGTTGTAGGATTTTTATTTATAGTTGTAGCATTTCACAATTCTTGTCAGAAGTGAACATAAAAATGAAGAGCCCACTGCGCTGAACCCCATAGAAAACCTGAATATTCCTCCAAATATTGAATTCATGAACTCTTCATGAATTAATTGTTGTTTTTAAAAGAATATCAACTTGTTTTCTTTGCATTATTTGAGGTCTGAAAACACTGCATCTTTTTTGTTAGTTCATATTAAGCTTCAAAATACAAAAAGATAAAATGGGAACAATGTACAAAAACCATCACAGATTAAATACAAATGTTTGAATATAAATGTAAACTGAAAATGTTTGAGAAAATCATCTTAAAAATCAAAATATATGAGAAATGTCCTTTTTCTTTGTCATTTTCTGACCCAATTACAATTTTTCTTTTCTTTTTTTTTTCTACGTTTTGCCATAATGCGACCTGGATCTGATCTTTTCATGACAGTATGAACAATTTTTTTTTCAAATGCGATCCAGGCCAATTGGATAACCTGATACATATCCGATCTTTTCAAATGCGACCTGAATCCTAACGGCCAGGTCCTGAACGTCATCGATACTCGACAAACGTCACTATTCTGCGTCCTGCTATGCTCAAGCAAGCGGGAAGAAAAACAACGATCCTGGCGGACAGTAATGAAGATTAAGTTGTTACTTTGCTGCCTCCAGGCGGACAACGACTTCAAAATCGTAAGCTATGCTTCAGCCTTAGCGTCCACGTTTACTTCCGCAAACATTGAGCATTTCTTCTTTTTCATGGCGATTGGAAAACACTGAGAAGGCTGACGTCATTCCGCCCTCTACTGCGCATGCGGGACACTTTCAGGTCATTTGCAGTTCACGGCAATAATACTACTGCTGTAGTGTGAACGTAGCCTAATTGAATTTTTGAAATGCAGAAGAAAGTTTGAGTCCATAACAATATTTAAATAAAAAATCAAATGGGGACAGTCCTGATAATTTTCTGGTGAACACTGGGAACATTGGGGCTTGACATTTCTATCATTGTTGTTTGTCTTAAACCATTGTTAAGACCAAGAAATTGTCCAAACAAGTTTCTGTAGGCATTTCTGTTCTGCCAGACTCTGCATGGAAGCAATAGCTTTTCGTTAAGAGTTTGGAGCTTACTGCCTCTGAGAAGCAGAAATCCAATGTGATTGCAGACTTTTCCCTTAATTTCATCATTTAAAAGCATCTTAACAGAATACTGTCTTGTCCTTTTGGCCTGGAAGAGTGTCTCCTAATATGCAAATAAACTCTAGAGGAAATCAGCAGAGAGGTTTGCTACAGACTCTTAGAGCGGAGGAAATTACATGGGCTGCAATCCAGACTGTAAGCACGGTTTAATCTACTTTGCAGACCCCATAAGAAAAAGCACATGAAGAATTATTGAGTAACAGAAGCACAAATCTGTATTTGTGATCAGCATTAGGTTTTTGTAACCAAAGTAGGAATTGTTGTAGTTGGTATTCAGGTCGTGACTGTTTTTCCCTTCCATGTCTTTGTCTCTATGGAAAGTCGTCGTAGTCGAGTCAGATTGTGTTTGTATTGCGGTTGCTGTCGGTATAAAAAAATCAATTCGGTGGTGTTATTAAGCTACAAAATAAGTGACAGAGAGAGAAACAAGTTTTTTGAATCTACCACATGCTACTAATAAGTTTTGACACTGATGCTTTTAGACTATACTGTCACTGTCTGGTAATTTTTCCTCTTTCTGCTGGAGCGTTTGTCAACTTAAAGTAAAGTAGAAAAGTTCTTGTTTAACACAATAAATGAACATATTACTACGTCTTTTGAAAACCATTTCTGCTTTCTACTTTTCAGCTTCCACTGCCAGGATTTGTCGGTTTTTGCCTCTCTGGATCATTTGGAAATATTGTTACACTGGATTACGTTTGATTATTTCATATGAATGCATAACAAAGATGAGTGTTTATTATATCTCCTCCTCTCAGAGCTCATTTTGAAGTAGATAAATCCTAACGTTCATGGAAATCTATTTTCAGCCGTCACTCAGGAACAGATGCAACACAGGCTTATGACCACTTCCTTTTTTTCCCCCTTTTTCTATCTTTTTTTAAGTAGCTATTACTCTGAGTAATGGGAAGCTGGGCCTGATTTAAACAGGGCGGTTGCTAGACAACAGGTAACCCAGATGCTGTGGAGCAGCTCCTGGTGTAAACAGCTCCAGTGTTTCCCTCTGTGCTGACGTAACATGAGGGGACGTGTCAGGGACAAAAAACACAGAGTGATGGTATTGCAGTGACTCAGAGTTTGATGGCAGATGGGAGCGAACACTTCAGCTTGGGTTTCGTTTTTCCAGAGAAAGTGAAGTTAAGGGTCGTTTCTGGTCCAGATTGCAGCTCAAACGTCTGAGACATAAAATCAAAATGTGCTTTCATTGTGTCAAAATTGCTAAAATAAGCCTTAAAATGTGTTTATGCAGATGAGTTAAGAGTTTGCTTGATGGCAGTAAAGTATTCCCATATAACCATCCCTCCGCCACCGTGCTTATGCAAAGCTAACTGACTCAAACCCTAGATGGCTTAAGAAACTCTTACAGATCGTCAGATAGTATCTAAACGCCAACATTTACTGAAAGTTTTCTCCCTCTGCATTGTCACACTGTAAAAATAAATTAATTGAACCAACTTTAATGAATTGCTTCAATTGGTAACAAGTAAGTTTATCCAACTAAATTCATGAAGTTTTACTGAATTCATTAAGTGTGTTTAACAATGACTAATTTAAGTCCGTCTTACTTTAGGCATCTTTTCAAAAAGATCCTTTATTAGTTTATTTCTTCAAAAAGAGAAGTAAACTAATAAAGGATCTTTTAAAAAGTTTTTTTGGCCTTTATTTGAGAGTAATTAGACAAGAAATTGGGCAGTGACAGAATTCTTGGCCCCGAGAGTCAAGCTACTTTATGATTCTGTTACTTACTAGTAGATACTTAAAACACATGAACACAAAAATAAATCAGTTTGTTTGTTTTCTCTGATGGTACTGAGTGCAAACCGGGACTTCAGGCTGAATGTGGTCTGCATATGTTGCACGACTCTGCCAAGAAGTGTTTAAAAGAAAAACATATTGGGCGAAAGTATAATAGAAAACATCACAGCGTCTCAGACTGAAGAGCCGTTTCTTTGTGAATGTCGGTACTTCTGCTGTAACCAGTGTCACAACTCTCAGGTCATTTTGACCCATGTTCTACCATATTTAATGGATTTCAATACGCTCCATTGTTATCCATCAACAGAAAACCTTGTTGAACCAAAATCCTGTAGGTCTTTGCATTTTTTCCCCCACAATGTGGATAAACAGTTGCTCAGAGTAAAATCGACATAATTTGGACACGCCACAGCCTCAAAATTCATCTTGATGCTCCCTCACCTCATCTCTTACCAGTGGTGTATTTTTACAGACACATAAAAGCAGGTCCTGATGGGATCCTGCAGAGGTGAGGCTGAATCACTCGCTCTCAGAAACACCTTGTTCTTTCCTTAAAGCACCTTCTAAGACTTCCCCCCATACAGCTGATTACAAGCAAGCTGTTCATGTTTGCTACCCCCCTTTAAGACATGCTCTGGATAAAAATATATAAGTACATACTTTACAAAGTCGGCTCATTTTACCTTAGGAAAACATTTCTGCTAGAACATTTTCGCAACTGTATAAAACAGTTTTGCTTGCTGGATGCTATGAAATATGAGGCTGAAATCATTTAAGAAAATGACCGAAGGTCAGGAAGACTTTCATGTGGCTCCTTTAACAGTCCTAGAGGCTTTGATTGAGTTGAGGAATCAACTAGATTACTTTCCTTTTAACAAATATGATGAAAAAACATTTAAAAATGTGTTTCAGTTGACTGCAGGATTTTAACAAATGAGTCATTTATTCAGGTGAAAACAAAAACAGACTTTGGACAAAGCAGGACAATGGGTTAGCTTTTTCTCAGGAATGTCTCCTCACCTGCTTTCATCCAAAGTTTCCATGGTAACCAACCGGCTTTGACCTTACGGAGCCCCCTAGCGGTCAGGGGGGGAATTTCTCTTCTGCATTCTCTTGCAATAAGCAAATTCACCCTGGTCTGTTTTGAAATGTCAAGTTAAAAATTCAAATATATACACATTTAAAGAGCCTGAGTGAAAACATGATGGAAAATCAATGTGTTCACTGCACGTTTATGTCTGTTTGTGTAAGGTCGAGATGGTCCTGCACATGAAAATGGTCCTTTATTAATCATTCAGACTAGCAACACAAAACAGACAATAAAACCTGCCAGATATGACTTTATTACCTCATGAAAATAACTCAGAAATAGTCAAAATAATTTAGAATTTCTGTCCTAAAAAAAAATGTAAAACTTCAGATATCTCACAAATGAGATGGAAAAATTGCACAAAAACCTTATAGTATAGCAGAAACTACGTCCACCATAAGAAAGACGTTCAGTATTCAATTTTGCTGCATGAACTGATCTGTACATTATTGCGAGATCTCAGAAGAAGAACAAAATCCTCCCTGCTCCCTAGGGGGCCCCGTATTACCTCCTTTTTCAGAGATGCATCACAGAAACTTTATGCTTCATCCCTGCTATATTTTTGCTCACAAACAAAAATACAGCAGTCTCCTACGTGAGTGTGCATGTATCCTTTAAGCTGTAATAATTCATCCTGTCATTCACTGGATGATCAACAGGATAAAAATACCAGCTATCAGCCTTTTAGTATCTTACAGGCATCAAAGGTGCATCAAATACAAAGCAGCACCAGTAATAAACACATTTTCTGCAGGACGAGAAGAAACGGAAGAATCTGGATCGACCAGACAGATGTTATTCTGTAGGAAAGAAAAAACTATACATTTGTGAAGGAGTTCTGCTTTTCATGGCTGTGATGAGGATTGAAAGGTATGAAAAGAGCCTTTACAAAACCTTCAAATCAACATTTTCTGTCAAGAGAACCACAGTGATTTACTAGCATTAGCGTGAAGCATTTGCAGCAACTATAAACAAAGCAATTCAGATAAAAACAAGTTTCTGTAAGGTTAACAGCAGAGATTTGCTGCAGGCTCTCAATAACACATTGAACTCTTTGGCAGAATGGCAACATGTTAAACAGATCAATTTATTGGCATTTCTTGTTCTCTGCAACTTCAGCTGAGGGATTGATTTTCTCCATTTATGCTGCTGCATATGAATCCAACAAAATTCAATCTATTCGTCACCTCATATCTTTGGAAACACTTGAGTATATGACAAAATACTAAAACAAAATGGCTGTAAAGATCATAAATTGCCACGACTTATGCAGATACTTTGCAGTTTTTAGAAAAACATATTCTTACCACTTGTTTCCAAGCTTTGCAGTTTAAATCCATTTTCTGTTCTAATAGGAAAATCTATGACAGACAGTAAAGTGGTGAAGGTAAAAGCAGAAAGACATACAAACAATTACCCGTAATGGTGAACCAAAAAATATCCCCATGGAAACCTTTCTCTCAATTCTCAAAATGATGAGGATGATGATGATGATGATGATAATGATGGCAGAAGCAGGAGTGGGTTGAACTCTTATATAACCTGCACTGAAAGAAGTAATAAAAAAAAGTTAAAGTATTTTTTCTGCACACATGTAACGATGGAAAATTAATCATTTGCACAAATGAAGCTCTGAATATCTGTAGGTCTGACCACACCTTTTGTTTTAGAAGCTAAAATCCGACAGACTAACACAAAAGTGCTTTTTCTGACCTGTCTGGGATGTTTAGGTTACTGAGCCTCCACCCACCTGGAGGTCAGCGGCCGCCTGGAGCGTCTTCTGCTCTCGGCTTCTCATGCCGGGTTTGTGTCAGAATCAGGCAGCAGCAGCAGACTTACACATCCAGACAGCAGCAGTAGGAAAAGGCCTTTCAAGGAACACAATCACACTGTTTCTGGTGGTTAGGAGAAATTTAAAGGCTGATATCGATCAGTACTTTCAGGTATCGCCATTGTTTAGATCATATGTATCAAACTCAAGGCTCGTGGGTCAAATCTGGCCCACCAAAGCTTTTTATGTGGCCCTCTGGATTCTAGACTAAACACTAAGTGAGCTTAAATATTATATTACCAATCAAATCAATTCAGTTTTTACTGCTAAATTACATCAATCAGTCCTTCGAGTTCACTTCCTTAATCAGCATTTTGCCCCAAATTAAGCATTTAGTTAGTGAGCTAAATATTTAGTTTGAACCTGTTACATTTATACGTCAGTGAATATTGGGAAATTGTTCATTTGCTCTGTTGGATTTTATGCATCTAATTTATGCTTTTATTCAAAAAAGCTCTGTTAATGCACAGGTATTAACAAATACTAAAAAGAGATAAGAGAAAAAAGAAACCTTTGCTTTTTTTGTAAAATTGCAATCAACTATCTAAAAAGCTGCACATTTTCCCTTCTTATTTACCAGAGCAGACAGATGACATTTAGCCCTGAAACATGGTGGTAATTTTAAATTTTTTGCACATGAGACTGATAGACTTTGACATTTCATTTTCTAAATTTATCCACAGAAGATCCAGACATGAAGAAATATACTCAAGGTGTTTTATCTCTTTAAATGATTTGCTGCATTTATATTTACCAACATTTGACATTATGATGAAAAAACCCAGCAGACCCATGATAAAGGGAACAACAACACCGTTTTGCATTTATGTTTTAGAGCAGCCCATCACAGGAAAGGTCTATAATTTTATATTCTTCAGCTGAATTTATGAAAAATGTTTGATAATCTAAGCTACACAGGGATTAAACTGTAATTACAGTCAGACAATGCAATTCCTTGAGAGTCAATTGTAACAAAAAAACAAACAGCATTAAGTAGATGGTAACTAAAATCCTGCATGTTTTTATATGTTTCCCTGCTTTAAAACACCTGATTCAGATAATTGCAGTTCAGCAACAGACTGTTAAACAGCCAATAATTGAAATCAGGTTTGCAGAAGCAGGAAAACACCTAAAATATGCATTGCAGCCTGTCTAGAGGACCATTTAGCTAAATTATGAAGCATCTCAAAGGTTGAACAAAACCCTAAAAATTACAAACTTGGGTATAAAAATGAGTTGAGATTTCATTTTTCTCTTCAGGATTGGTTACCTACAGAAGAAAAAGAGAAACAGGATTTCAACTGAAAACAAATACTGATCGATCAACAGGGGGCAGCAGTTACCCATAAGTAAGACCTTCCTATGCTTTAAAATACAAAGCTTTTAAATCTTTTAATAAATATTACACTGGGCTGAAAAATGAGCAATCTATTATCTGGACTCATCTGATCTTCAGTTTTTAGAAACAGAAGGAAGAGTTTTACTTTAGTCAACATAAGTGTTAAAAGTTCACGGATCTGTTGAACATCTCATCCTCCAGGCACATTTCTGATCATTAAACTTGCATAACAGTCATCACATGCCATATTTCTCTGTTTTTCATGTTTCCGTGACAGCTGCTATTAACGCATCAGCGTTTTGAGGGGGTTTAAAGCAGATTCATGCGAGGAATCTGAGTGGGAGCATTGTGACTCAGAGATCAACCACCAAGCTGACAGATGCCTATCGATCTATTTTAGACCCTCATGGACTCACTGATGTGCAGGCAGGCAGAGGCTGATGGAAGCTGCATGTTAACATGGCAGGTGGTTTTAAAATGTATTGATATTATGGGGAAATGACAGTGAAAAATCAGTTTATGAAGAAGAAACTGAGATTCAAAGTACAACAGATGAAATTAAAAAAAAATCTGATAGATGTTAAGGTTTTTTATAAAGCTTTTGGTGACAATAATAACACCAACAAATCATGACAGAAATCTAATAAAGTATTTATTAGATGGTTTGTTGCACAAAAAGTAGTAATGTTTGAGTAAAAAGAGAAGTAAACAACATCCTTATTCGCGCATAGTTCCTTTAAAAGATCCACATGGATAATTAACCCTTTCATGAATGAATTAGGATCCTTTGTGTTAGGATTTTTTTCTAATTATTTTTTATTTTCTTAAGGCAAAAAACAAAGGTAGGAAAAACATGTTTGTAACATTTTTTTATTATTATTATTATTTTTTTAGGTGATCAATTGTAATTTTCTCCAAATACAAAGTTGTTACTTGAAAAATACATCAGTAGTTTTGTTCTTTAGTGCTTATCTGATGTCCCAATATTTTTTTTTTTACCTGCAAGAGTCGTCTACAGTAGAAGGAGGAACCGTGTCGGTCGGCATGCTTTTTTTGTCGGTCGGCCATATTGGATTTAACAAAAATAATTTCTTTCATTTGCAGCTGATGGCCAGTAGTTGATGGTGTATTTTATGATGCGTTAGTGTCCACTTCAGTGGTCTGTGTGCATTTATAACATAAAAATCCACAAGCTCAAGAAAGTGGCTTTTAGACAGCTGTCCATGAAAGGGTTAACTTCTGTACCATCTGATTTGCTAGGCTTGGTTTAGTTACTGAGTCACATTAAGCGTCCTCTGACGTATTAACCTCATATTAAGGGAATAAATTATGATCTTGTTCATATTGTGCTCATTAGCAAAGTCTGCAGTCGTTGCCACTTCACAGTGAAAACCCTGAAAGTCGCCTACAAATCTGCTTTACCAGGCAGTTAAACAGTTAAAGCTCAAGATAATTATAGGACTTATTTGCCATAAAGGGAGAAACAAAATAAAAGGAAAATGAAGGTGAACAGATAAAAAGAGCAGGAAAAAAGATCAGGGCTGGACCTCTGACATGGACACATCTTTCTGAGCCATAAAAATTGTTGCATTTTGGACCCGTTAAACCTGCAACTGGCTACATTTTAAACTTGTTACCACAGAGATCAAGTCAAAAGATCGCCTGACCCTTAACATAATGACCCAAAAAGCAAACTATAAGTGTCCAGTATCTCCAAAGGCAAGATGCCAAGAAGTCCAAGAGGTTTGCAAACTTTTTAAAGGCCTTACATTTGCAAAACAAACAGTCTCTGTGCTGAGTCAGCCCACATGAATATGGACATCATTTGATCCATTTCCGATGTGACCCAGAAAACAGAGCTGGCTTTGCTTTGCTTTGTGCATTTTTTCAAGCTCAGAAACATGGTGAGGAAATTGTGTTGTGGAAAGCAAATTCTCTTGAGAATTTAATTAGGATTTGTGGCCACATTGCAAAACAGCACAAAAATTTACGAAGTTTTTTTTTCTAATTGCTGGTGCAAATATTTTACTATACTTGAAATAAGATTTTAAAAAAAACTTACAAGTAACTTTACTCCAAGAAAGAGTTTGTTTTAAGTCAATAATTTCATAATATTGATGCAGATTATTTCACTTATAACAAAACATTTCCCCCACATTGTAGGTGAAATAATCTGCCAGTGGAACTAATACTTTTTCAGGAATATCCATTAATTATTGAGTTAAAACAAAGTACTCTTATCTTGCTTAAAATTGATTTGTAAGCTAGTTTTGTTTTATTTTAAGTGTATTAAAAATATTTGCACTTGAAACTAGAGAAAAAATACTCATGTATTGTTTGGTGAGACTATGTTTGCATTCAAAACGGGTTTTGTCTTCATTCTCTATGCGTTTCCTTAATGCAACATTGTGCTGTAAGGAGATGGATTAAAAGTAAGATTATCCAAAATCTCTATTTTGGAGTTTTATCCCCATCTGCTGGATATAACAGCAAAACACTGTGCTTTGCACTTTATGCATTACCAAACAGGATGTTTGACACACAGATTAACATGACAAGAATAGATGAGAATAGATGATGATGCTGATAAAGCCATAGTAAAATATTACTGATGGATCCTGGTTTAAAACACAGTTTGGGTGTTTGTAACGTTAGAAAATGAGATTCTAATACAAGTCCTGGATGCCAAAACAGAACCTTGATAAGCTTAGATTAAGGAAATATGACCTAGAAATAAACTTTTTTACTACTTCAGTACCCTAACTATATATCTTAAAATATTTCAGAAGTATGTTGAAAATGTGCCTCCAAACAGGTTTATTTAGATCATATGAGTTACACACTGCTATAAGATCTAAATAATATGGTTTATTTTTATTACATAGAGTAAATACCCCTCTCTATTTCAGAATGCAAATTAACGAGAGCATCTTTGCTTGTTTTCTAGATTAAAGATTAAAGATTAAATGCAGGAATCGTAATAACACCGTTATAATGTACTCTGCAAAAAATACAAGTTTTACCAAGTATTTTTGGTCTAGTTTCTAGTGTAAATGTCTTATTTCACGTGAACTAACTTTAAAGTAGCTCTTCTGTAAGATATAGGAGCTTGTTTTAAGTCAATAATTCCTTAATACTGATTAATATTCTTAAGTAATGGTTCTACTGATGTTAGGAAATAACACAGAGATATTTCTTCATACTATAAGTGAGGAAATGTCTCAATTATAAAAGACTTTTAATCAATATCAAAGAATTATTGACTTAAAACAAGCTCCCTTACCTTGCTAAAATGCTGCTTGTACGCTAATTTTGTCTTATTTCAAATGCAGTAAGATATTTCTCTAGAAACTAGACTAAAAATACTTGGTAAGATTTTGTTTTTGCAGTATGAGCTAATAATAGCTTAGGAATAATGACGTATTTAGTTAGAAACAGCCTTTATTGTCAGTCAAAAGGAGAAATCAGGTGTAAAATCAGATTGAAATAAGTTCTCTATCTGGTTCAACACGCCTGAAATGTTCATTATTAGGTTTCTGCAGAATCTCAAGCCTTGGTGAGATAACTGGAACATTTGAATCAGCTGTGTTGCAGTAGCTCTTCAGGACACAAACACGTTAAAATCATAAGAAAGTCAAAATAAACCACATGCAGTAAACAGACTTAGTGTATTTACTGATGCAGGAGCCTTTTGTATGGATGCCTAGTGTGTGTATTCATCGCTTTAAACCTTTTCCATCGACTCTCTCTGCTCCTGGCTCCACTGCCAGTGCTCTCTTGGTTTCTTGTAATTTTTTGGGATGCTTTCGGGTTTACAAGCGTTCTCCAGTCCCCAAAGTGACTAAGGCCGTGTTCCTTCTTTGATGTTTCCAATAGTCACCTCATTGTGGAGCAAACCAGTTTTACTGTGGCCCACATTAAAAAGTCAACAATGATTCTAACAGTCTGTTTTTGTTTTGTTTTGTTTTGTTTTGTTTTTTTAGTTCGTTTTGTTGCTAATGCTAAGGTGCAAATTTAACTGCAAGGAACTTTGTGTTAACTTTTGAACACAAGAAAGAATTTATGCTTAAAATGGTTTTAGTATTAATTGTCTGGGTATTTACTTAATTCAAATAAAAAACCAAATGCAACTTGATAGCTCTGAACCAGACTTCCAATAAAATTACTGAGGGATCCAACCAAAGTTAGGAGGAACTCAACCAGAACCAAATAAAACATATTTTTCACTATTTAACTGAAGAAAACTTAGACTCATCCAAATATTAGTTTCTTTAATGGATTTATTGAGTACATGAACAAGACTAAAGTTAAAAAACAATTTAAAAACTTTGTGTTCGCTGCAGAAACACCCACATTAAAGTTTTTTAAAACTAGTTTAAAAATGTTTTTATTTTCTGCCACCTACTCTTAACCTCAGTTTATTATTATTATTATTATTTTACTATTAACTTATTGGTTTTATGTGTTGTATGTATTTAAATTTTGCTAAAAGATGCTATAAATCACATGTGTCAAACTCGAGGCCCGGGGGCCAAATCTGACCCGCTGTAGCTTTTTATGGGGTCCTTTTAAACTCCAAATTAGATCAATAAGTTCCTCCAGTTTTTCACAAATCTGCAAAATTCCCTCAAAATCAACAAATCTCCACTTTTTTCTGATTTTACTGCAAATTTTTTCAAAAACAGAGTTTAAGCAACTGCAGCCTGACTTGATGTCAAGTTATAGTCTGTGATTGATACAGCAAGTAATAAAAAGTCACATTAACATCATACATTAGCAAAAATACCATAAAACTTTCTTACAAACATTTCTAAATTGGCACCACAAAATCTGCAATTTTGTTTGAAAAAAAAAAAAACACTCAAATAATCACAAAATCCTGGCGGTACAGCTATTTAGTGATATTTCAATTGGTTTTATCAATGCATTCTGGCACAACCGGCCCTTTAAGAACATTGAGGTTTTGGATGCGGCCCAAAATGAAAATGAGTTTAACACCCTGCTATAAATAAATTAAACCACTATCAATATATTCATATTTATATGGTTTATGTCCAGTTTTGTATCTTCTTGTGTTTTGGTTTTCTTTGCAACAATTGCTATTTACACAAACATCTGTTAGTGCAGTGAGTTTAATCGAGCTGCATCCTGCAGACACAGGAGACCAGCTGCTTCACAGACGAACCCAGGATGAATTTGGAAACGATGACTCATGAGTTATTTCATGTTTAGATCAACAGCACCTTATTTTGAAGCTTCTGCGGTTTGGAAAAACTCACCTTACTCTGTGTCAGGCCTGATCATGTGAAAAGGCTTGAGGGATGAAGGACAGATTATGCCTCTTTCCGTTTTGTTGTGTTTAAATTTGGCTCAGCCAAACTCACGTGCGGAGAGAGAGGAATGGGTCTCCTCTCGGTTGGAAGTGTCTCGTAACACCACTAACTTATGCTTGGGCACATTTTCAGAGAACAAACACGGAGCTTCTCATGTGAAAGTGGTTTCCCGAAAGACCAGGGAGAGTCCTTGTTCTAATTAGCAGGAGCGACTTGCAGCTGGAAAATCTGAGACCAGGCCGGTGGGTCGGCAGCCAGGCTGAGGTGAAGCAGCAGTAGCCGCACACTCACACAGCAACACTCAGACCACAACCCAGCAGGGGGGCTTCCTGCAGCACCAAATTGAAAGCAGCTGATCAGTTGCTGACTCAGGACAGGTGGGTCAGATTTCAGTTGAGCAAATGTTGGGTTGCACTTTAGCTAAAAAGAAAAAAGAGTCAAGTTAAGGTTCAGTGAAGGTACATGTGCACCACAGGGATGTTACACTGATGCCTCCAGCTGTGGATGATGTAGGACCTGCAAGCGGCAGACACTTTTCTGAGCCGCAATGCAGTCAGCGCATGCCACACTTTCTCTGGATGTATTTTATGAAAATATCTCAGTTATTACTGTATCGACTTTAAAGCTCTGGAAAGGGCGGCAGCGCTGACGGTGGTCTCACCTCCTGCAGGAGACAGGAGTGTGTGGCAGGCCGAGCAGAGCTGAGCTAAAATCAGTTGTTTTGAGGCCAGTGGGTTATTTTTGGTCAGCAAGCCAGTCTGCCTTTGCTGTTTTACTGTTTTTAATAAAACAAAGTTAAAAAAAATGTGCATTTCTGTATCTTCCATGATAAAATGATTGAATTTAAGGTTGCCAAAATATGCAAAGTTCCCACTATCAAAGTTGTAGTTTATATTTCAGTCATTTGCACTTTATAAATACAACACAACTGTGAAAAAATGTGCTCAGCCGGTGGTTGGGACCCTCAGCAGTCATTCATCCCGTCCCCAGTTAAAAAATGTTTAAAGTCGACAGGAAATTTGAAAATATCACTTGATAATTATCTGTTATTGAAGGATTGGAAGATTATTATCTGAACACCAGCTATAAAGTCCTAAAAATTGCAAACATTTTTAAAAACTTAGATAAATAAGTAATGCTAAGCCTGGTGGGGGCAGAAGCAAAGCCTGGTGGCCCACCAGGCTTATAATACACTGTGGGAAAACTGAAACTGGTGTGGTTTAGGTTGGTGTGTTCAAGAGTTGAACATGCAAATGATAAATAGTGTTTGTATGTAAAGACAGCGGCAGTATTTTAAAAACTAAACCTTAACAATAATTCACACAAAAAAATTCAGAATTTATTGATTTATCTTTTTTGATATTATGAAAATTGTTTGAGCCTTACCGGTTAAAGTAAAACATGTAGTTGACTTGTAATAATAATTTTATTCAGACTAAAGCTGTATGTTGTGGAATATATTTAATGAAACCTTAAAGTTGAATCCCAAAGCTAAGATATTATTTCCCTTTTTTATTATAGAATCCGATTTTATGTAATATTAATCTACATGTATCTGTAGAGTTTAAAGTGAATCAGTATTTTCATGTTATAGTGTCATTTTCATGTTATAGTGTCTTAGTACATATATTTAATTTTTGATGTCGTTTAGTTGAGGTTATGTTTTTTTGTGCTTCCAGTTTCACCTACCCAACTTTATTTTGAAGAGACTTTTTCAGGAAGTCAGTTTTAGGTTCACAGTTTGGTCCCCCTGATCATTGTTGCTTATCAGCGTTGTCTTCTTTAGTTTCTGAAAACAAGTAAAATGTCATCTTCATTGGAAACCAGCTCATATTTATCCATAGCATTGTTTAAATAAAACCTTATTTTTGCTAAATCTTTTACTGAAAGATGTTTTCCACATCCTCTCTGTGTGCAGCTTAATATCAGAAAACAGGTTCTTGCATTTACGTAAATAAACTTGTAATTTAGAAGCGCGATCCTTAGCGCACTCTGTGCCCATAGTTACAAAACCACACCTTGTAAATTTCCCTTGCTTTTCTGGAGAAATGCTTTACGGAAACACAATCCTAAAAAAATAAATGAACATCTTTAACTTAACATGCATTTTCCCCATCATCACACGGTCAAACTTCAAGATTAAAATCATGTAACCGATCATTTTTATGCCCTTGTTTTATTGCTTTTCCCTGCAACTTTCAGGTGTCACCTTCTGTTAATTTTGTGATTTTCTGCATCCCTTGCATTCTATTGAGTGTTTGTAAAAGCCAGTGGAGTTTTTTATTCTCTCTCTGGAAGCGCAATGGGGATTTTCCATGATCCTAAGCAGGACATGCAGGAAACGTCTAGGTGCAGCTGGTGAAACAACACACTGCTGATTGTGACCTTTGACCTGCAGGATGGCAGGAATGGCTGTTTTTTTGAACTCCTCTCCACATGCATGTTGTACATGCCATTAGGTTCTCATTTGTTCTCTGTGCAAAAACACGTCGATTAAAGATAAATGAAGCAGGTGATAAATCTGAGCCTTTGTTCTTTTTGGAAACAAAAACAGGATTTTCTATAGAAATATGTGTTTCTGTGCAGTAAATCCATACAAACCAGGACGTTTCTTGCAGGCATGTACAGTAGCTGGTTTTACTAATAACAAAAACACAGTTGATCCAGTTGATTTTTAATTTAAACTTTCCAGATTTTATGCACTGAACCAAGTTTTTTGAGCAAACAGTAAAGATTATTTTTGCATTTAATTAAGATTTTCAACAGTTTTGTGAATGCAAAGAAAATGTGAAATTATTTAAAAGCGAAACTCACAGCTTGAACAGTAACAAATCCTGCAAAATCCTATTTAAAACGTACTAATATGTGTCAGAAAAGGCAAACACAGAATACAAATGAAACTTGTTAAGAATATTCTTAAGTCCTGCTTTTCATTTAAGAAAACATAACCCAGTCTGCCATAGCTAAAAACAACTTATTTATTGTTTTTAGAAATTGGTTTAACAAATAGGTGTTTGAGCAGAGCTTGACCTCGGCCATCTGGGAGCCTTTTCATCACTGGGAGTCTCTCTGAGGCAGGGAGATGATATTGGGCAGCTTGCAGAGTGACCTGACCCCAGCGGTCATCAGCTGCTGATTAGTTAGCAGTTCTCTGCTGACCTTGGACACACAGAGATGAAGAGCATCTTCGCAGATCTATAACATGTAAAGAAAGGTGGGATTCTTATCTGCTCTTCAATGTACAAAACAGAAGCATTTATATTTTTTAAATGCCAGTCAGCTTGTTTCCATTTCTCTATTTATATACTTTTGTTTTATATAAAAATGTATTTTTGAAATACTACAATAATATTTTTTTCAAATCTCAAGCTATGTTTACATGTGTGAAAGCCTATTAGGGCCAGTATAAGAGAAAAAAAAGAAAAACATTTCCACAAAAATTAACTCAGATGTTTTCTAGAAAAAAACAAGGAAACTTCTGAAATTGAAAAGTTGAAAATTTGCTTGAAAAAATTCCAATTTTGAGACCATTGAAGTTTTCTAGAAAGAAAATCGTGGAATTTTCTGAGTTTCAAAAGTTACAAAATTGTATATTTTCATATTTTTATTTTTCAGAAAATTTCTGAGATCAATCTCAACATTTCTACGCTTTTCTAGCAAAGCTTTGACTTTTCAGACTCAGAAATGTCCTTGTTTCCTGTAGAAAAGATCTGAGATTAATCTAAAAAAAATTCCTAGATATTTACTCTATTTTTCTTCAATCTGCCATGGCCCTAAAACGAAGCTCGACTTCTGCCTCGAAACTGTCGGTATTTTCATATGTTGATCGAGAAAAAGTTGCATGTTTTTACACCTAGAATCAGCTGTAGTAGTCATGCCACACCACTAGATGGCACTGCGCTTTTAGCATGTCACTCGATGCGAACGCACGTTAGCCACTTAGCTATCACATCACTTTAAACGACTTATTTCTGCCTTTCTTGAAAGAAGTGCTGGTTTTTAATCAACTTCTCCTCTAACAGCAGTTTCTCATCAGCTCTCTCTCTCATTATAAAACTGTATGAAAACGTTTGCTGCTATGCTAACAATCAGCGGTTAAAGCCCAAATATTTTGCAGCCGAAGGAAGAATGGAGGGATGTGAAAACTCATTGGATGTGAAAGCTACATTTTGCACGTACAAAACTGGTGAGTAATGACTTAAACTATACCGGCTTTTTACAATCTGCCTCTGGAAAATGGTTTGAAATAAGCAGTAGAATGAAAAGGTGCTCAGCACGTTTTCATGCTGCCATTGGAATTTACACACATAAAATAAAGCATAGCTAGTTGTAGTTGATCACAGTTTCATTCAACTGGACATGAAGTCTGTTGATCGAGTTCTTGCATTATTCCAGACTCTGTTTGGGTTTTAAGAAATATAATAAATTGTTTTCTGCCTTTATACGTTCTGGGTAATTGCTGTTGGGATTTCATGTTAACCACTGACAACGTTGGACCATGACTTCCTATTACTTTCCAAAAAAATCTGTTATGGCAGCAGCTCCGCCCAGAAACGCCCTCGAAAATCCCACGTGGCTTCATGTCTCACAAACAAAGCCTCGTGGAGCTTAGTTTCTATGTAAACATGGCGTCTTTCATTCCGACTGACTCTCTGCAGAGTATTTCTGAGTCGATTAGTGTAGCATTTCTGCCGGATTTTCACAAATTCATGTCATCTTTTTTTGGATGACATCAAGGTGTTTGAGCCACATGATGCCTCCAAGATTGTGCGGGTCACAGCAAAATGCTACCAGTACTCACACCCTCAGCATAAATATAGCGGTGGAGAAGATCACTGATGCCTATTGTTCTTGCCAAGGCTGGGTAAGTTGGACATTCATGGTTTTGAGGATTACTTTTGAAATCACTGATTTCTGTTGTTGGTAAATGTTTGAGTGTGCCTAGGCCTGATGCACTGTACGCGGTGCTTGAGTGGCTAACACGATTGCAGTTTAATAAAAAGCCTTTTCAAGTAAAATAAAATCTTTGTCAGATACGGTACACATTGCAGATTGATCTGTTCAGCTAAGGTAAGGCTGTAACAGACAGGATTCAAGGTGTAGAAGTTTTATCGGTTCTGCCATTATGCTGTACTTGGCTAAAAAGTTTTCATAATGGATGTGTTTATTATTGACTTTCTTTTTTTCATTCACTAAACACAAAGAAAGCAAAGCAATAATACTTACACCAGCAGACACTCCTTTGTTCTTATTGATCCTACGACAGTTGAGCTGCAAATGCGTCGTGCACAAGCTTTGATCCAAGCAAGGCATTTCGTTTCAGATTCTTTTTCGAGTCCTGATGCAGAAACTTTCTGCCACTCTGCTAGTCCACAATGTACATCAGCATGTGTTTACTACTGTAGCTTGTGTTTGTGAGATGGTCAAGCATGTGGTGCTGTGACGTGAAATGGGCATTAGCCAATGAACCGCGACCGCTGTGGTAAGGTCCGTGTTGACGGAGGCTCAGAGGACAAATTGTGACCGCTGATTGGTCATTTGCAGACAGACTTAGAATGATTAGCAGGTCGTGCCATGTCAGTTGTTTATGTCGTTATCCGCCTGTGCATGCATAGAAGAAACCCTGGCTGTATTTCTGCATATGTGGATCTTGACACCTTCAGTCGTGTTAAAGAAAATTTTCACTCTGAAACCTGGATTCAAAAAATGAAGATGTAAGAGAAACTCCAGTCACTGGTATAGTGTAATTTCAACAAAAAAGTTACGGTTGAAATGAAGAGCTGCTGGGGGCCTTGATCTCAATTTACGACATGTATCTGGATTTCTTGACATGGTCCAGATACCAAATTTTTGTCGCTATCTGTTTCTCAAATTTCTGCATCAATCATCTTTGACTTTTTAACATAACAGATGTTTATTGGTGATTACATTTCATAATGGAGAGACTTTTTCAGAGGCAGAGAGCAAATGAAATGCCATATGATGCTAACCACTAAAACCACATCTGTTTCTGCAGAACCACTGTTCAGATGTAATCATATTGCGTTGAGGGGGGTCAAGGTTTTTGTTCTGCTCCTGGGACTTGCCTTGGACCCCAGAATTGGTACAGGCAGTTTTAGATTTCCGTGTCTTGTTTCTGTAAATACATTTCCCATAAACAGGATTTTCTTTGGTAATAAAAATATTCTAGCCACCACTCATAAATTACATCTACAGTATGAAGAGATGTCTCACCATGCTCTCTGTTACTAGATGGTTGAGAATCAGAAAAAAAAACAACTTTAAATAACTGGCAGATTGTAAACTTTACTTATGGATGTTCAAAGTTGATGTTTGAGTTTGATTAAAGCAGATTAAACAGGGCTGGTGGGAATGCATTAAGCTACTGTTAGTGTAGAAGAAGCATTCTCGCTTTCTGTTGAGTTTAATTGGACTTTTTTGCATTCTGCAGTGCGCTGTGGATTAAGTGCTTTTTGTTTTTTTTGTGTTAATTGTGAATTGATTTTGGTTAAATTTGTGCCATTGAAAACAACACTAGAGTCCTTGTAAACGAAATGTAATGAAGGCTTTACACGACTTAACACATACAATAAATATTGACAAAAGGTTTGACCTATCAGTGCATGGGTCTTAAGTATCACCTCTTGGTGTTTTAATAATGTATTGCGTCCAGCTGTGTTTGAGCTTCCTCAGATCAGCAGCATCCACGCCCCATATCTAACCCTGACCTGTAATCCTGATTACTGTAACCTGGCTGTCTGCGCCTTAGTTAATGCTCCTATTTGTAACAGTAAAATCCCACTGTGACCTATGCAGACAGTGCACCCTACTATTCAGCTCTCCTCACAGTAACTCTGTTTACACCCTCAAAGAGTGTGTTGTGATGTTTATGCAGCAGTACAACTCTTGTTTTGGTCTGCTTATTAGGACAAAGTCAATGCTAATGCTAACACAGCTGAAACCAAGTGTTACTGTTTATGTAACAAGCTAGTGTGAACACAGCAGCACAAGTAGCAGGTACCGGACATGAGAAAAGCAGTTTGTAACACCTGTTTGTTTCAAAACAATGACTCAACTGATTATTTGTAATCTCTCATGTGATTCAGGTCATTTCGCAACTATGTAGTTGCAGAGGATTATCGAAGTGGGCCTGCAAAAAGTTGCTCCAGCGATCTGGTGAGTGCTTGCATTGTTTGCATATGCAGTGCTGAAAAAACTAAAAGCAGCACTAAAATAAGTTTAACTAAAGCTGCAGTCAAGCTTGTGGCATAATTAATAGAATAAGCCATGATAAATAGAATATACTGCTCAACAACCAAA
The DNA here is from genome assembly GCA_903067075.1 of Micropoecilia bifurca. NCBI lineage: Eukaryota > Metazoa > Chordata > Actinopteri > Cyprinodontiformes > Poeciliidae > Micropoecilia > Micropoecilia bifurca. The sequence goes on from CAEGAF010064310.1 coordinate 26,841, forward strand.
ACATTTTCTGGGGTTTTTCAACTGTTTTAGAGTCCTTTTGATGAGCTGAATTCAATAATCACATTGTTTTGCTCCATTAGGTCAACTTTCTGAGGTATGGAGCAACATGAGCATCAAAATGCGTGACTTATTCTCACATATAGATCGGTTTTCTGATAAACTGGGATCAATGAGTGATGAGCAGCGAGAGAGATGAAGATGTAATGTTCAATTTATGTGTGCTTATTTATTACTCAATTTGCATAAATCCAAGTTTGTAACATTTAATTAATAGACTCTGTTAGGAAACTTTTTTTTCTCCTAAAACCTTTTTTGGATGAGAAATATTAATGGAAATTAAATGATATGTCATCAATTCAGTCAGAAGATGAGATTTATCTACATCAAATTAGAATTAAAAACCTGACCTAAGTTAGAAAATGGATGTCATTTTTGGATTCAACAGCACCAAATAGTCCTAATTCAGTTGAAAAAACATAGACAACATCCAAAACATATTTTTTTGTAGCCCAGTGTAATTATTATTTATACATGAACAAAATGTGACATGTGAATCATCTGGGAAGAAGATGATACAGTATGTAATCCGTGTCTGAATTGTTTATTTTCAATCGCTTTAAAGCACCGGTGTCAAACTCATTTTGGTTTTGAGCCAAATTAAGATCATCAGTGTTCTTAAAGGGCCGGTTGTGCCATAATGTATTGATAAAACCTGTTCACCAACTGTTATCAACAAATCCTTAAAATTAAATATTATTATTGAACATCTTTTCAGCCTCCAGGATTTTGTGATTCCTTTTGTAATTTTTTTGTGTGGTTTTGTGGTACTAATTTGGAAATATGTGCGATATTTGTTCTTATTTATGATGGTAAATGTGACTTTTCTGTACAGATCATGGACATCTGACATCAATTAAGGCTGAGGCAAGAAGTAAGAAGGTTTTTGACAATATTTTAGAAAAATCTGCAATAAATTCCCAGTTTTTAGTGCAAAAACGAGCTGGGATTTGTTGAGTTTGCGTACATTTCCTCTAATCTTCAAGAAACTGGAGGGCCTGATTGATATAATTTGGCAGTAAATATATAAAAACTGCATTGATTTGACTGATAATATAATATCAGTGTTTAGCCTAGAAGCTACATCGGCCAGATATGGCCCATGGGCCTTGAGTTTGACACTTTATATGTACTCCCCAAAACATATTTTCTGCTACAGAAATTCTATTTTTCACTTATTGTATTTAGCTTGAGGGAAGTGTGACCAAATCCAATTAATAATTACAGTTAAATTAAACATCAGTTGAAAACAACCACGAAACTCTCCTGACATTAAGCATTTAAAGACTAATGAGGAAAAAATGCCAATGTTTATAGCACATCTATAGAAGCCTTTAAAGCGAACCAATCTCGATTTATCGCCACTTGTCTCCTCTTATTCTATTGCTACCTTTGCAAGTCCTGCAACATATTTTACCAAAATTATGTTTTATAGGCTGATTGTTCTGTCTAGACTGACAGTAAAAGCTAAACTGTATTCCAAGACAAGAAAACATTTGAATGGAAGTGCTTTTTTAGAAATGAATCAACAATCAAACAATAATTCGTTGCAGACAGACTGCTAAAACCTTTTCTCCCAAGAGCTACAGTGGCCTGTTGTTTTTTTCTTCTTTTTTTGACATGCTCCACTTGCAGAACAAAGACTGGGGAAATAGTCATCTTTGGGGAATTATAGTTAATGTCTGGTATTTTTTGGCTTGGGTATTTGGCCGTTTCAGTAATAGGACTGAGATATCCTCAAGGGCACTGGACTTGAATTTTGTGCACATTTGGTTCTGGTTGTTCCAAAACAATGAAAACCAGAATTTAAAATCATGATTAAAAAATGAGTTACTGATCAGCAGCACATACATACATGTAATAAGATCTGTGTGACCCATTTCTGCTTTGGAAAAATATAACGACAAACAAAAACATAATTTTCATTGGTGACGAACACAGATACAGTTTCTGACCTACTTGCTTATGACTTCAATTTGTATTTGTTCTCAAAATACTCAACTTTCATCTGTTGTCATGACGGTTCTGGCATTCACTGTCGACTTTAACAAACTCTTTGCTGTTTGCATTTGTGTGGTCTTTCATGACAACAATTTGTCTGCGTTACTGGCAGCAACGACTCCAGGGACCGCGGTGGATCCCTGTCAAACATTTTGAACCACTTGGAGTTGAAATTACGACTCGAGTGGTTCGCTCTGCAGTGTGTGCTGCGGTATTCCGTCTGAAGCACAATGGCAATCTGTTCTTTTCATGATTTCATCGACAGAATATGATACTGAAAGACTGGCTTGTGTAGTTCTAAACAGATTAGAACAATTTATGATAACGTTGTCCTTGTACAATCTACTTTGGAGGCTTTGTGGTCACGCAAATGGCCTCTTCTTGGAGCAGAAGCTGCAGGATATAAAGGCTTTAGTGGCATGTTTGAAAATATAGCTTTTCTTTTTTTATGCAAGTTTTTGTCAACTGGACTGAAGATAAAGCTTAGCTGGTAAACTCGTGATAATTTGGTGTAAGAGGCCTCTGGATCTAGAATCCTGTTTAGTTGGCTTTATCAAGCTCTTAATTAATTTATCTAGAAACTCTGGAACTCTGATGTGAACCAAAACGACAATCTCTATAAAAATCTGGTTACGGTTTGGTTTAAGTGAACTCTGGTGCTGTTTGAATGCATGTATGAATACCAAGTGGACCGGAGACCACTCCAAAAGCAGGAAGTGGACTACAGAGCAGGGCATTCTGGGTAAATACAAACAAAACAAAATGTCTCATGGTCGTTTGCCAAAGTCCAAAAAGAAATCCTACAAAAAAAGTAGTGCATTAAAGTGGAAGTTGTCTGCACTGTCTTCTTCAGAGATTTTCATGTTGTTCTTTTCAGTGGTTCTTGGTGCAGCGCCCCCACAGGCGAGGAGGGGAACAGGTTGTTCAAATGTTTTGATTCAGTAGTGTGAAAGTAAAAATTAGGTGTGAAAACACCTTCAATCAAGCTTGCAATCTCCAATTTTCATAGACCTCTTTCTACCTCAAATCAAAGTTTTTATTTTAGTTTACCTCACTGACTGGATTTAACAGGATTTATATATAAAAGATAAAGCTGTGTAAGTTCAGTACATTAGCATCATTTGCAATGTTTAAATCTGAACAAGTATCAGAAGAAATGACACAATTCTTTAAGTGCTGACTCAAATTACTGTCATTCTGTGTGTGATAAATTTGACATGATGCTTTCCTAGTGGACTACCGAGCCACAGTGCTGTTTTAGGTTGTGTCTTCATCTGGTTGGTGGTTTTTTTGTAAAACAACAATGCTCCAATTCATATTCTTGACTGTCAGTAAAGTCAGTGATGACACGTTTATGACCGATTTTTACTGCAAATCTGCAGAGCACTTGTCAGTCAGAACATTATGATATTGGCAAACAATACCACACTGAAGCTGCTCAAACCATTGCTTCAGTCTTCACTTATGTGCTGTAGTGTTTGCGAAAACACACAACTCTGCTTATCCAAAAGTTTTTGCTGTCCTGAATCTGCGTTTTTAATCCTGTGATTGGTGTCCCTCGCTTTAAAAAACAAAAAATGTATTTTCTTTCCAGGCTGCTTCAATTTCAAAAAGGATACATAACATTTGTTTTATGGTTTTCATTTGAACCATGTGAGACTTTAAATAAATTTTTGTCTTTCGCAAGACGTTGGCCGAGTTGCCTTAAAGATGATTGTGATATTAAACCTTTTGGACAAGCATTAAAACTTAATTACAAGGCGTCTTGCGCTAAAGTTCGGCATGCCTTTGCAGAGCCATTTGTTATCCATTTAAAGTCTAGCACATGCAAAGCACAGATATATTCAATTATAATTATACTGTTGCCATTGCACGCAACATCTTCTGTCTGATTACAATTAGTTCTGTGTTGGTTTTAGTATTATGTTTTAAATTCAGTTTCAATTTACTGTGGTGTGGTTTTAGTTAAATTGGCAAAAGGCTTGAGTGCTCATCTTGTCCGTTCTTTTAGATAATAGATTCTCCACTCTCCACTTCTAAGTGAAGCATCTGCACAAATGTTATTGTTTATTTTCAAATTATTCAAATTACTGGGAGCCCTTGTGCCTCTGAATGTAAAGCTTAAGACATCCCCCAAACTAATTATCTGTTTGCGAAATGCCAGAGTATTGAGAGATGAAGTTTTAATTCATATTGCATTGATTTAAAATGATCACAATTGTGTTTATGCAAGATATCAGGCCATCATTCAGGACAGTGCAGCTTTTCAAGACTGTTTCTTTTAAATAGAAAAGCCAGATTAAACTACATTCACACTGCAGAGAAAATGTTGACCTTTAGTCCTATGGAAAAGGGCACAACTGATAAGGTCAAATAATGTCAGTCTAGTGCTCTAAGTAGTGTAGTCGGTATCCATCTGATGAGAGAATATTTAATTTAATCCCATTTGGGAAGAAAATACTTATAATAACTATGAAAGAAGAAGCAAAGAGCCACTTAGGACTGAAATACACATCTTTCTACAACCTGTCAAGTGATTTCTGACAAATTGGTCCTAATTAAACATGTCAAACGTAGCAGAACTAGATGACTTAAAATTAAGCTGTATTACTTTAGTGTTTTTACCACCTTCGGCTTTTAGCAAAAGTTAAATCCTACTTCTGTTTTAAGGACTTTGAAGGACTTATCCATGCCTTCATAACAACTCGTCTGGATTACTGCAACTCTTTATATAGAGGGATGGATAAATCGCAGATTCAGCGACTTCAAATGATCCAGAACGCAGCAGCACGGCTTCTCACAGGAACCAGGAAGCAT
>CAEGAF010064316.1:0-22950 GCA_903067075.1 Micropoecilia bifurca
TCTTTACAAAATAGTAATAATTTTTTTTACATGTTTGCTAACTTTGAACGTAAAATTGATTTTGTTCCATTATCAGATCTTGTTGACGTAGATCAGAACCAATGGACTGAATTGAAGAAACTACTCAAATGCTTTTCAACTTTGTTATAAACAGATAAAATCTCTATACACACTCTGTTTCTCGCTTTGCAAATGGCAGTGTCTATATATAAAAACAAATAGATAAACATCTATTTAGATAAACATCTATTTGTTTATAGATGTCATCTGTTTAAGAACAGATAGGTGGGGGTGGGATGGGGTCTACATATGTCGCTCACTGTGTGTCTACTTCCATTGTGCCTTAACTCCCCCATCACACATTTACAACACACTCTCAGACACGCAAACTCACACACAAACACCTCCCTTAACCCAATCCCGCCTCTTGCACTCGCCCTCCTCCCTTAAGCCCCTCCTGTATCTGCAGCTCTCCTGTCCTCTATTTTCCTCTTGATGACAAAATGAATTTGCATATTTTTCCCAGAGAGTGCTCATTAGAATGCATAAACATGAGCCGGCTATAGCTTTCTGCCGTGGCATCTCCTGATGCAAAGTGAGGCACAGACAGGCAGCATCACAGGAAGACATGTGGCCTGAGTCTGGGTTGTGATTGGCATTTGGAATCAGTTCATCCTTCTCATTTTTAATTCAAGGATGTGAATAAAGTCTTTGTCAGCCATTTTTCTTTGTTTCTAAATATGGTATTAGAAAGAATAATATCCATTTGAATTAGTTTGCTGCAATGCATAAAGACATAAGAGATAAACACCAATTACAAGAATAACATATGATTATATTTAGAAAATCATGACCAACTCCCTTTTTTTTACAATTACAAGAATAACATATGATTATATTTAGAAAATCATGACCAACTCCCTTCCTTGTTTAAAGGAACAGAAAAATCTCTTAATTGTATGAACCAGAAAGGTTAATCAACAATAAAATATTGCAGCAGGCCCTAATAGTTTATTTGTGAAAAGTTTAACCAATGTTTCATATTTTTTAAAAATCCATTTGATTTCAGATCTCAGGAGCAAATTCTGATATTAGTGTGTTAATAAAATTCCAGTGGTGCCTCCACTTGGTGCACCATCCAGCACCAAATGCTTTGCTTTGTTGTAGAGTTGGATCCAAAAATGGATCAGCTTTGGACTTTAAACCTAATTCAGAGTCAGGAACTAAACTATATTATAAATGAACAATAAAAAAGCACATTTTTTTCATTCCGAAAATTTGCTATTAATTCTGTCTACTATGGCAGCAATTTGAATGAAGAGTTTTGCAATATTTTGCTGCAACATTAGTCCTTAAATTCTAAAAAAGTTCTTTGCCAACTGTGCAATTGTCTGCAACTGTCTGAAATGTCCGTCAGGTTTTGGACCCGATCAGTAACTTAGCTGTGAAAACTCAAGCTGTTTGCTGACTCTTGGATCTTGGTCCCTCCTTCTTCAGGCAAAAATTAATTACTTCAGTTTTGTTTTTATACAGTAAAACCTAAAAAGAAAGCTGTCATACCTACACAATGATTTGTCCTAATATGTATCATCTGCATAATTATGCTAACTCTCAGTGCCAATAAAAATAATTCATCCCTTTGGATATTTTTCTCATTTATTGCTTTTACAAATCAAACATGATCAACACACTTTGGCGCTGAACGTCCCCAGGAGTTCAGTTAAATCCATCATAAAGGAATTCTAAGTTATATGGCACATTTTGTAAATCTGCCTAGATCAGACCGTCCTCACAAACAGAGAGCGTATGCAAGAAGGGGACTGGTGAGAAAAGCCACTCCTTCAACATCTGAGTATGTTGAAGGAGTTACAAGCCCCATCAGCTGAGAAAGGAAGAAACTGCATGCAGCAGTTGTTGCCTGAGTTTTTACCAGCCAAAGCTTCATAGGAGAGTGGCAGAGAAGAAGCCACAGTTGAAAAAAAACTCATATCAAGGCTCGACTAGAGTTTGGCATCAAACAAGTTGTTAAGTTTGGTGGTCACCAAACACTGAACATGACCACGAACACATCACACTCACTGTGAAACACAGTGGTGACAGCAGCAAACCCTGGAAGGCTTTTTAAGGTAGAAGATAAAATGAATTCAGCAAAAATATAGGGAAACCCCAAAGAACAATTTGTTTTCAACTGCAAGAGCTTCAGAAAACATTTATTTTCCAGCAAGACAACAATCCGGAGCATCCAGCTAAATGAAACATTTTGTTAATCTTGATTGTAACATGAGAAGAGTTGTTTTTTTTGTTTTGTTGTTTTTTTAGCAAAGCTCAAACGGCATAATTTGTGTATTAGAAAGTGTTGTTTTGTTGTCTGCTTATCACAACAGCAAGCACAGAAAGAAACATGACCTTTTCACCATCTCTTGATTATGAAATTAATTCAGCAGGTATAACAGCAGTACATCCATTTCTAATTTGAAGTTGTTTTGAAAAAATTGCAACAGTCACACTTAGAATAATAAAAACATGAACCCCTATCAACTATACATAATACATTACAGAATTGAGGCAAAAAAATATTAAACCGTACAATAGTTCTATTGTTATTAAATCATTCCTACACATGAATCACAACATATTCAAATACATTTAAACTTACAATCTGTTTTACTAACTCATGCCTCATTGGGTCTTAATAGCTTATTAAAGTTGATTTTATGTAATCACATATGCTGGCTAAGCATATGTGAGGTGATAGGTCAGTGGTTACATCTCCTAACTATAACATTCACTCAAGTGAAAAGAAAGACAAATTAAGCTAATGCTATATTTTATATGCACCTTTTAATGAACAAACATATAATCCAAAGTGCTCAGGGGATCATTGAAATAGAGATGTGAGAAATATATACAGTAAAACTGCCAGTGTTGAATTAACACCCAAAAGAGTCTCTATGTGTCCAAGTCAGGTGTTAAATTCAACAACACAAAGTGTCACATTAACATTTACAACGGTGTTAGTGTTAAAATATATTAAAAGTAACACCAGTGTAGTGTTGATCACACGTGGTGTTAAAAAAGTAAATAATTGTCCCACAAGGTGTCAATATCAATCAAATCCATTGGAAAATATTCAAATTTTCTTAAACCCATTTCAGTATTATAGACCAATGTTGATTCAACAAAAAAATGGATGTCAATCTTTTTAACATTTTCAAAAGTGTTCGATTAACACCTGCTGACTTGGACACATATAGACACTTTTGGGTGTTAATTCAATACTGGCATTTTTACTGTGTATAATCTAAACTCCAAATTATTCAAACCCACAAGTAGAAAACTGAGAAGTTTGCTTTCTGATAGGAAGTGATGGGAAATGACTGTTAATCATTGCCTGTCAGTCTTGGTTATCAAGCAGAGATCCCTGATTTTCACTAAATTAGCACTTAAATTCATGCAAGAATGAGAACACCGACCAGATTTATCATACATGGTCATATTCTGTATGATTTGTTGTAACTAGACAGAGAGTCACTGTCTTCGGATTCCACATTTCTGGCTCAGGTTAGCAGCATTGTAACTCATCAAATGTTGACAAGACCTCTGACACCTTGAAAATAAAAAAAAGAACATCATTCTTAGATATAATCCCTCCCTAAGTTTCAGCAGCGCAAAAATACAATCAGTTTTACATAAATATAACAACAAAGTGGATAAAAATGTACTCTCTAAATCTCCACAAACCAAAGTCACACAGTCATTTCTCAAAATATAATACAGAAATATAAAAATGGTATTAATTCAGAAAAAATTTAATTCTAATTAGTTTTGTACACCTTTTTCAATATTCAGTGAAAAAATCTGTCTTTGTATAACAATCAAGCTCTTTTTAAAATTCACTGTTTCCAGTGGTATTTTAACCTAATTCTCTTAGTTTGGAAGTTCTTCTTTCTGCCAGCCTAATGTTTCACTCCCTCGAGAGTCTCAGTCAGATTTAAGTTAGTTCTCTACTATGCGTTCAAAAACAAAAACAAAAACAAAATATGACTTCTAGATGTCGGAAAACTGAAAATATCACTTTAAAACTAAATCTACTAGGGGTATGAATAATTTTGACTTTCAATTAAACCTACTTAGGTAATGATAGAAACAAAAACAACAGCATCCAAAATAAACATGCTGCTGCATAAAAATGATTCCTTTCAGGTGAGACTTAGTCAGATTCAGTTTTACTGTTTTACTTCTTATTTACTCTTCAGTATCTAGACCTGTCTTTATCAAGAATAAGTATTCTGTTATCTTTCATTCAGCTACTGTACAGTGTCTTGCAAAAGTTTTGAACTTTAGCACCTTTTTTTGCATTACATCAATACTTAATTGCATTTGATTAAAATATTATGTGACAAATCAAACTCAATTAGTTCATAATTCAATGGAAAGTGATACATGGTATTCAATACTTTTCAAATAAAACTTTGAAAAGCATGGTATGTAAATCATGCAAATGTTTTCAGCCCCTTAAGCTATCAAGCAATAGTGGACACAGAAAACTTGTGATGGAATTGTTCTGGACTGATGAGACCACAAATGAACTTTTCACCCAACATGTAAAGTGCAATATGTGGCTGAAACGCAGCCCTGCACAGCACCCCAGAGTGAAACATGGTGGGTGCAGTATCATGCTGTGGGGTTTCTGTGTCAAAATATGAGAGGATGAATGGAGTTAAATGCAAGACAATCATGGGAAGTTAAAAAACAAAACAAAAAACAAATGGCCAGATGTTTCCCTTCCACCAGGACAACAATATACATAAAGAGTCATACAGTTTAGTTTTAAGTATGTGTTTTAAAGACCAGTCAAAGTCTAAATCTAAACCCAAATAAGGACATGTGGCAAGTCTTGGACACTGATTTTCACAGATTTGTTCCACTCAATGTGACTAGTTTGCTAAAAAGAATTAGAAAACACATAAACGTGCCTATACTCCAAATGCCTCGCAGCTATTACTGCAGCAAAAGGAGATTGTACAAGGTATTGGCTTTTGGGGTTGAATACAAATGCATGCCACAGATTTTCAGATTTTTAAAAGTAGCTTCATTCCCCTTTTGAAATCGTGCTGCTTATTTTATTAATCTGACACATAAACTAAATTGTGTCATAAAACGCATTGAAATTTGTAGTTGTAACATGAAAAATGTGAAAAAAGTTCAAGGGGTATGAATACTTTTTCAAAGCATGCTAAAAATGTCAAACAAAATCTATTTTGCGATGAGAAAAAATAATTTTGAGAATGTTTATCCTCTGAATATATTAATCACTATTTGATAAGTCCCATTATATATTTGAATTAATTTGAATACATGGTTATATGTAAAATATTGCAAAAGACAAAATATGTGCATCCTGATAGTAAAATATGTTCTATTTGCTTAAGAGAGGGCAAAAAACTGCTGTAAAGTCCAGTGGCTGTGCTAAGTGTCCCTATATGACGGTCTATAAATCAAGAACATCGAGGTAATCAGACACATATACAAAAAGATGATTAAGTTTTCATTATAGAGCAAAAATCATGTCGTTGTTCCTTATCTAGTGGATGCCTGTCACATAGATGAACACTAACTACTTCACGGCAACCTTTAAATTAGAAACCGCAATGCTCCTTGTACGCATTTTTAATAGCATAATTTGCAAATAAGCTCAGGTGCATTGAAAGGAATGCAGCGTGGAGTCGTTAGCTTAAGAGGAGTAAAGCCCCTATAACACGGCCGCGCAACATTTAGCAGTCGCCCCGTTCACCGTCTATAAGCGCTGCGCGTTCTCTCATTCATTTAACTCGCCTACTGTACACTGTGCTCAACGTAGTGAATTCAATACTATGGCAAACACACTACACTACTACCAGCTTCGACAGCATGTTCGGTTCTCCAATGTTTTCATATCCACCCGCCTCGCAAAACTTCGGTGACGTTTCACAAAAGAGGGCCAATGGGACCTCGTCTTCTATTAGGACAATGAAAAGCCTCTGACCAATCCGAGGAGCCGCAAAGCGGGCGCTGGCCAATGGCGTTGAAGCGCCGTCGAGAGTAATGTTAAGCGAGCTGAAGACTGAAGACACTGCGTATCGCCTGTGTTCCCTCATAGACAGCCATTGCAGAGCATTGAGATCCAGCGATAGTCAGTTGGTAAGTATTGTACACACGAATATTTTAAGTGTTTCAAACGATGAAGATGGCGATAACAATCCTAAACATCTTACTTATGTGTTTGCCTTTATCAAACATGAAACGATCTTGTGTTTTTTAAATATATATATTTAGCAGAAAAGCTTTAAAAATAACAGCAAAATAGCCGGCTTTAATCGGGTAACATCACATTACTCTGGTTGAGAGTGTAGGGCAGACGCTCTGTTTAAAAAAAAGAAGAAATAAAAATTAACCTTGGTTAAATTCGACGAAAATTGCTTATTTTGGTAAATACGAATAATTTTGTATATTACAGTCGTGCTGTTTTAAAGAAATGAAGTCGAAACAAGTTGTAGTTACCGTGTAAAAATTCAAGAATGTCTAGCGGACAACACGATAGGCGACAATGGTAGAAGACTCACCGTTAGCTAGCCATTGCAGTGCATTGCGAAGCTGAACGCCTGTCATGTGAAGACTGAGAAGAGTACAGATCCGAAATAAAGCCATAAAAAAATCACAAAAGCACAAGAAAAATGAAGACCATCTCAAAATATGTTCGGGTGATTATTTGTTTGTAAAACTTCCCCCGAGAAGATAGTGAAAAAATTACCTCACGATCTGCGCTTTACTGTAATGGCTGACTGTATTCGCATAGGAAACAAGGCAGCGAGGCAAATGGGAAGCCAGGGACAGAGGCGCAGTTCGCTTCAACTTTTTCTGGCCGGCTTTTCTCGAGAAATAAACAGACAACTATAAAATTTAACCGCGGCAAAATAAAGTTCAGTCTTTCGCGAGTCGAACGACGCCACCGGGGTATTTTTCCGACGTTGGCAAAGGCTCGAAATCGGGGCTTGAAACGAAGTAGTCGCCGCGGTCGCTCTGCCCTCTATTGCATGCAGTGCAATGGCTGTGCGCTGACACAAAGAGAAGGAGCCATATTCTCCATGTTAGTGGATGAAGACGAGCGGCCATTAGGAGCTCATAGAAACCCAGTCAGTAGCACAGCCCGCTCATAGACACAGCACAGACCCAATGTATTACTATACAAGGCGGCTAGTGCAATAGGAATCAATCGGGGGAAATATTTTGTCAGGATCGGCGGCTTTTTGGACGTGTTTGTCGCGTTTCAAAGCGAACTGGGAGGCGGGAGGAGACATTTGAGGGGGACTTTCTTTCATGAAGAAGGCATTCTCACAAAATGGAAGAAGAAATATTGCCGTCGTTGTTGACCTCCTTTTCCTCAACGAAGAGCCTTATATGCGCCATTACTACTCTGCTCGACGCAGCTTAGTTGGGACTTACAGCAGCTTTTAATGGGCGGAAAACGACACATTTTGACAGAATTTTAAGCTTTTTTAAATAAAAAGGAAAAATTCGGACTTTTAAAGGAGAAGTGTTTTATCACATTACAATGCATTTTTTTAGACTTATAAGTTGAATAAACGCATTTTATTTAAAAATATCACTTTTTTTGTCGAACTTCTTTTATCAAATAAAAACATAAACTCATGTCAAGGAGGGTTTCTTTTAGTCTTTTTTTTAATTATTTTAAATTCACACTACATTCAACATAAGAGTTAGAGTGTTGAACTTGGGAAAACTTTTTACTGACCAGAAAGTCAGTTCCCTTTAAAAACATGTACGTGATTTGACGTTTCTAAGGCATTTTGTAGCGGCTATAACAAGAGCTAGTGAGTTTTCTGTTTGGGGCCACCGTGCAGATTGCGTCAATAAATAAAGTCATTTTCATGGCATCAGCTCCGTCATTGCTGGGCGGTTTATTTTAGTGGACTGCGTTAAGTGGTCCTAACTAGGTTTGACAGCAGGGGGGGGGGGCTTCCGTTGATGCTCTCTTTTTATAGTAGGGTGTTTCAGAGGCTGGTGGAAGTGTAAACAAAATCACTTTACAAAATCGATTTATTAATTAAAATGATCCAATTTAATATTTTTAAAACACAATTTCAAAACAAATTTGGAGCACATTCTAGCACACATCAAATAGTTTCAATTCTTTTTTAAATTTTAATCCATTAATTAATCAAAAATAAGTATTTAATAGCTGATATATGCATTGATTAACAATTTTCTGTTTTCTAATGAGAAAAAAAACAGGTGCATCTTTGGCATTTGAAGATACACAGATAATTTGAACCTCAGTCGTTTGTTTACTAGATACCGCCATCAAGATGGGGAAAGATCCAACTAAACCGAGGGGGAAGATGTCCTCCTATGCCTACTTCGTCCAGACGTGCAGAGAGGAGCATAAGAAGAAACACCCTGAGGCATCGGTGAACTTTGCGGAGTTCTCCAAGAAGTGCTCTGAGCGATGGAAGGTAGTGCAAGTTCATATTTCCTGTGTTTCTGTTTGCATTTAAAGAAAATAACTTCAGGAAAACATACGAAATGAGTTTGTTGCAGATAGGGGAGGTCAGTCATGACGTAACTTTTCTGCTTTCAGACGATGTCCGCCAAGGAAAAGGGCAAATTTGAAGATCTGGCGAAGCAAGACAAGGCTCGCTACGAGAGGGAAATGTTGAGCTACGTGCCAGCTAGAGGTGGCAAGAAGAAGAAGTTCAAGGACCCCAATGCTCCCAAGAGACCCCCGTATGTTAAAGTTTAACTCTTTAAGCAATGTTTTGTTTAAATAACAGGCTCCATCTCATGTTTTTTCCCCCTTGTCTTCCACAGATCTGCTTTCTTCATCTTTTGCTCAGAGTTCCGCCCTAAGGTGAAAGGCGAGAGCCCCGGTCTCTCCATTGGAGACGTCGCCAAGAGGCTGGGTGAGATGTGGAACGGCACCTCTCCAGAGGACAAGCAGCCCTATGAGAAGAAGGCAGATAAACTGAAGGAGAAGTACAAGAAGGTAAATAAACAAAAGTGTCCTGTGTCAATGTGCTCCTCTAACTAAAGTCCAAGCCTGACGTATTTTATTCCTTCACAGGACATCGCCGCTTACCGAAAAGTTGGCAGCGCACCGGCGAAGGCCCCCGCCAAGGCCGAGAAGGATGACGACGACGATGACGAGGACGACGACGAGGAGGAAGAGGACGACGATGACGAGGATGATGATTAGAATGCCGAGCAATATATAGTGGTCATTTTCTTGTTTATAAAGCATTTAACCCCCTTGTCCACACTTCACTTGCTAAAAGAAAATACGATAGTAACAAAGGGGTAAAAAAAAACAACAAAATAAATAAAACAAACAAAAAAAAATAACGCCAACATAAAGGCTGTGTATATCAGTTGTTTTTATGCTGTACAGTTTTTTTCCCCCTTTTTTGTATAGTTAACACTACACAAGTATGGTGTCTGTATCCTTCTGCCAGTCTTACTTTCTTCCTAGTGGTAGTTTTTTCTAGACCAATATCCTGCCTGGTACAGTCTAAAGGGGTGGGCTTACAGTATTTCTCTTAGTGCGCAGCACATAAAAACGTCGGAGTTAGATCTGAGTGTTCCCTTCAGTTGAATTTTCCTTTTCGTGTGTTCTTATTTCAAACAACATGTTATCAGAATTGACGTATCACAGTTGTTTTACTGATCTTTATGTACCACTGTAATCCTAAAAGAAAAAAATAATAAAAAAAAGCCTTGTTTATTGTTCAACTTTAAATTGCTTCTGATGTCAATAAACTTTTTTTTTAATAAAATCAATTTGCAGTGTGTTGAAAACATTTGATCCAGTATGACCTTCAGCACAAAATTAAAATGAAAAATTATATATATATATATATAAAGATATTATTTCACCTCAGAAGTTCACTCTGAGCTCTGATATTCATCAATACACTTTAGTTTTGACTAGTGTATGAGACCCTAAGTTTAGTGTTAGGGGTAATTCTATTGCTGATAGTTTTGTTTTATTGTTTATGTAAAGCACATAGCTCAACTTTTGTTTTAAAATGTTCTATAGAAGTGATTTTTATTATTTCATTTGCATGTATTTTCATGATTTGTAGAGATAAATGGCAGTTCAAATTCACAGATTTCAATTCAAGTGTACTGTTTTCTGAACTTCTCTATATTTTAGGGTTTATATATATATATGTATATATATATATATATATATATATATATATATATATATATATATATACACCCTTGCCCCCACACTTATATGCACATATATAAAATACATACATAAATAGAACAGATTATGCTGACTTATCAAGCCACATTAACCTTAAACCACCTTTTCAGATGGCATCTCTTTAAAGTCATATAAACATGTTTTTTAACTGTACATTGAGTAGAATACAGATCAATTACTTTAACTCGCTGATCAGAAAAATTCATTCGTGGTACAAACTGATGAAATATTTGAAAGATTATGAACCCCAGTCCAACCTAAGCAACCCCAAGCCTGAAGAAGTTATTTATATGAGTCATAAAGCCACATTCCCTTTCATTAGGCTGTGGAACATATCCTTAAATCATTGGCTATAAAAGCAGGTATGAAACATCTTGCACTGAAACGTGATCGGTGAGAAACCAAAATTTACCCCCCAAAAAAATTGAGTATGAAACAACAAAAAGCATAAAAGTGTAAAACAGCAACGGGGCAATTGACACCCTTCCCTCATCCGACTTGGCAACTTGTATTGCAGAATTTTAATGCGTTTTAACTGACCCTCAAAATTTGTAGCCATTCTATTATTTTCAGTTCTGATGACATACAGCGAAATCTAGAGTGCCTACAATCTCATACACAGTAAAAATGCTAGTGTTGAATTAACACCCAAAAGTGTCTATATGTGTCAAAGTTAACAGGTGTTAAAGTAACACATTTGAAAGTGTTAAAAGATTGACACCCATTTTTTTTGTTAAATTAACATAGGTCTATAATACTGAAATGGGTTTAAGAAAAGCTAAATTTTCCATTTCTGTGTATTGTTTTGAATATTTTCCACTGGATTTGATTGATATTGACACCTTGTGGGTCAATTATTTACTTTTTTAACACCACATTATGCTTAGTGATCAACATGACACTGGTGTTACTTTAAATATATTTTAACACTTACACAGTTGTAAATGTTAATGTGACTCTGTATTGTTGAATTTAACACCAGCTGACTTGGACACATATAGACACTTCTGGGTGTCAATTCAACACCGGCATTTTTACTGTGTAGTCTGTGTAACAAAGAGAAAAGGCCGAACATGGAGCCCTGATGTACCCCATAACTAACTGCAGAGGGATTTATCCCCCCTGTTTACCCCCTTGCTCTCATCACAGTGAGTTTGCTCTCTGTACTCCAGTGGATGTGGTGCTGACATGTTTCCAGCAGCTGCAATTATGCTATTAAGAATCAAAATCCCCAGGGAAGGTTTCTGATGCCTTGTTGAGTCTGTGCTGTAAAGAATGAAATGAATTCATTGTGCAGCTTTAAGTTTCAACATGAATACCAAACATTCTTTCCTGGTTCGGAAATATGAAGCTATACGACTCTTCTGCTCTGTAAATATTCGAGATCCAGCATGATTTTTTTTATTCCCTGTGTATCTTAACTTTTACAATAAACTGCTAAATGAAGAAAAATTGGTGTGACATCTTAAAGCCTGGGGAAGATTAAAGAGAGCTGGAAATGCATCTAACGACCTAGGTCTTGATAAACTGCTCCTATAAAGCATGACTCATCTCCACAACTGTCTGTATCCTGTGTTTTAGCTCACTGTGGTTGTATGCAAACATGCAGCTTCACCACTCTTCCCTGCCATGCTGGGTGGCTGGTTGAAGGGTAATGAAAGTTGCAAGCGTACTTGCATGCCAGGAAGCATCGCAGGCTTGCTGTTTTATTTAGTTGCAGCCACTTCATCTCTCATCTGCTCTCCAGGTCCCGTCCAGGATAAAAAAAAAAGCCATTTATATAAGAAGGATTACGTGCTTTGAAATCCCAGTGACATAAGTATATGACACGTCTGTGCAAGCCACTACAAACCAAACCCTGTAAACAAAAGAAAATATTTATATCCCTACATTTTATAAGTGTTTTATCTCTCCTGTAAAACACAAAGATGGTATTCTGTTTTTTTCTCTCTCTCTTTCTCTAAGATAGTCCTTGGCCCTTCAACAGGGACTTTGATAGCAAAGTAGGCAAAGGGACAAGCACACACATGGCAGCGGCTGACCTCAGACCTGCTTTGATAAAGCCTTGTGTGACCCTGAAGGCGACGCTTCTTTTTCCTGCCCTGGTCGCTTCTCTCATTTCTTAAAATATAGAAACAAAACCGACAAACACAGCCATGGAGAAATCCCCTAATTTCTGCCCAGTGGATTAGATTTGTCGGCTTCACAGTGTCTGTCATTGTTCCTCACATCCAACTTGAGGCAAACACAGTTCCCAAACATTTGGCAGCTGCAAGCTACCGTCACTGCTGGTTATCACACCACTTCTTTGTTAGCAATGTGTCTAAAGTTAGAGACTGAGTGAAGTCGATGTTTGTTGACACTCCAAACAGTCCAACACATTGCACTTCCTATATTGTGGTAACTGATAACAACGTGTTACTGGAAGAGAGGCGGGTTTGAATGGAACCACTATTGTGCCTTGTGTCTTTATGCAGCTGCTGGTCAGTTTCTGTGCGGATCTATTCAGGAGTAAAAGCGGGAAAACTGTGAACCAGGCAGGTTTAGCTACTGCTACCTCTTAATCTCAGCTAGTTGAGGCCGCTGAATCCCACTCAGCGCAATAAGTGGTCTCATGGTGACACCTAGTGGTCATATTCTGCAGTACAGCACAACCTCTGCCAACTGAATTCCAACATTATTATCCATCAGGATATTTTGCCTAGAAAAATGGACGAGTCTGATTAAAAAACGTTTTAAATTTGATATTATTTGCAGATGATGTAAATATTTCCAGTTCTGGTTTGGAATTGCAGAATTTATGGAGGAGGTTGCAAAAAAAGCAATAAAAGAAAAAGCTGGTTTGATACCACAGATTTTTTTTTTGAATTTAAAGAAAACCTCTTTAGTTTCTTTAGACGTCATAGGAGAAATAGTGCAATGAAGATTATTAATAAAATAAGCATACGAGAAGTAAATGAAATTAAATCCTTCTGTGATCTTTGACCATAAAGTCTGATGTTTCTGTTTATTGCTGCATTGATCCTGATTTTATCCTGACTCACCTGCCAGTTTCTTCTGCTGTAAAATATCCCCATGCTATGGTGCTGCTTTATGATAAAGGCTGTGAATAAATACCCAAATTGGATTTAATAATATAATATATGTGTATAGAATTTTGACAAAAGGGTTTAATTTAATGCTATTTGGAATAAGGCTGTGATATAAAAAATGTGAATGTGTTTAAAATAAACCTTAACCTAACTTTGTTTTTAATCTACATTTTCTTTTCTGCTCATAACCTGAAATGAAAATTATGTTTGTTTCACTTTTGCCACTTATTTAAAATAAAGGCATTTGCTCTTATTCTCACTTTTATCAAGTTTAGTTTTTCCTTAACTTGCCACTTAAATTTGCAGAGCAAACATGCTCCAATACAAAATTAACAAATGTTCATGGTCTCATTACTATAAATGCAGCTTTAAAACGAGGTTGAAATGCGTCACTTCCACTGAGTGGCGCTGTTGCAAAAGGAAACTCATATCTCATGTACAAATAGTGTATCTTCACTGTTTATCCTGGAAACAGTGGAAGACTGCACACAGGTTCTTCAGCTTCACCTCTTTTTACACCACAAGCGCTGAAATGTTTGCTGTGACATCATGCATGTTTGTTGTTTCTCTTAAAATACTAAAATAAGGATGTCGTCCACATCTTTACTAATTGAAAAAACTCTTGCACAGTTGTTTATTTGATCTGAAATATATTCATTATTTAGAAACAGAACGTTTTACACAGAGAGCTTATAAGAGATTAAAGCATAAACTCCCTTTTCTTTGAGAAAACAGCTGAATGTCAATCAGATTGGATGGAAACCATCTAAATACATCAGTTTTCAAGTCTTGCTCTAGATTCTGAACTGAATGGATTCTGGGCTTTAAACGGACAATTCTGATGCATTGATATGGTTTTGCCTGAATCCTTCCATGTACCTTACCAAGCTCCGCCCAGACATGCCCCTCGAAAGTCTCACATGACTGCATGTCTCACAAACAAAGCCTCGCAGTGCTTAGTTTCTATGCCTAATTTCATTTCGACTGACACTCTGCAGACTATTTCTGAGTCGATTAGAGTAGCATTTCTGCCAGATTTTCAAAAGATATCAGCCACGACAATGGACAGGGGAACCGACAAGTTCATGTCATCTTTTTTGGACGACATCAAGGTGTTTGAGCCACGCGATGCCTCCAACATTGTGCTC
This sequence comes from Micropoecilia bifurca, assembly GCA_903067075.1. NCBI lineage: Eukaryota > Metazoa > Chordata > Actinopteri > Cyprinodontiformes > Poeciliidae > Micropoecilia > Micropoecilia bifurca. Next base: position 14,511 of record CAEGAF010064316.1, read on the forward strand.
GTCACAGCAAAAAGCTACTGGTCGATGAGGAAAACAGCAGATCCTCACACCCTCAGCATAAATATAGCTGTGGTCAAGATCATGTTAAGAGAATAAAATCATTAACTTCTGGCTCGTTATATTCTCTTATGCTCCCGGAGCACAAACAACACATGAATTTACCTGAGGAAAAGACAAAAGATGGAAACGACAGACACAAAGCAAAGATGTCCTTGGAGAAATTGCAAAGAGCAAAATCTGATTTGTTACTCTGTGGAAAGTTTTATCTTCTTATCTCATCCAACCAGGACCTGTCTTTGACCCTTTCTCTAAAGCCATTTGTCCCCATTGTCTAAGGAGAGCTTCTCCAAACTCCTGCTGGTTTATGGCTTTCACACATCAGTGTGAAAAGCTGGAACTTCCCACTGATTGCTACTGAGGGCAGATCAAAGATCTTGGCAAACAGTCTGGCTTAACTACAGGTAAATTAAAGGTCAATAGGCCAGATTAAGTTATAAATTTTAAAACTATAATTAGGCTAATAGTTCAATCAAGTCATATTAAATTTTAAAACTAGCTTATTTTAAATATATTTTCTTAATCACTGATGCCTATTGTTCTTGCAAGGCTGGGTAAGTCGAGCATTCATGGTTTTGAGGGTGATTTATGTTGGAAAATGTTCGAATGTGCCTAGGCCTGATTCACAGTACTCAGTGGCTAACACCATTAGCGTGGCTAGCACCATTAGCGTGGCTAACACGATTACAGTTTAGTAAAAAGCCTTTTCAGGTGAAATAAAATCTTTAATGTATGTTGGATATGGTTCACATTGCATATTGATCTGTTCAGCTAACGTAAGGCTGTAACAAACAGGCCTCAAGGTGTAGAAGTTGTATCGGTGCTGCCATTATGCTGTACTTGGCTAAAAGGTTTTCATAATGGATGTGTTTATTATTGACTTTATTTTTCATTCACTAAACACAAATAAAGCAAAGCAATATTACTTACACCAGTGGACAATCCTTTGTTCTTATTGATCCCATGATGGTTGAGCTGCAAATTCGGTTGTACACAAGCTTTAATGCAAGGAAGGCTTTCCGTTTCAGATTTTGGAAATCTGTGAATTTTAGGTCCACAAATACAATCAGGATACCTGACATCGCCTGTACAGATACCCCACTGACGGAGAACCATTCTTTTTCGAGTCCTGACGCAAAAACTTTCTGCCGGTCTGCTTGTCCAGAATGTACCAGCATGTATTTACTACAGCAGCTTGCGTTTTTGAGACAGTCAAGCATGTGGTAGCTGCGCTGTGACGTAAAATTGGCATTAGCCAATGAAACGCGGCCCCTGTGGTAAGGTCCATTGATGCCCATTCCAATCCTCTGATGGGATGTTTAGTGTTTTGAAGTTAACAGAGTTTGGTTTTTCCATAATTATTTAATTATAATTATTCAGAAAAGCATTCCCACAGTATGATGCTGGCACTAGAAACTTTCACAATTGATATGGTGTGTTTAGGGTGATGTGTAGTGTTAACTTCCATAAACATATTTGGGCACAAAAAAAAGAACTTTGCTCTCATTTGAAAAGTCTGCAGATTTTGAACAAATAGAAAAAATGAATGCTTGAAAAATTATGTATTCTTAATTTTATTAAGGTTCTACATGACAGTTCAAATCAGACACCCCATTAATCCGTTACATTAATCAGTTAATGTAACGGAAAGGACACCTTGGCTTCACTTCTACGTCTGCCTCCTCTCTCTACTGTTTCCTGTTTTCTCTGCAACAGTCCATCCTATGTAATTATGCATGTGTGTGTGTGTGTGTGTGTGTGTGTGTAGTAGTAGTAGTAGTAGTAGTAGTGTGAGTTTGATTTCTCTATCTTTTAAATTCTGCGAACAGTTGAGTAGGTGGTGAAACTAAAACTCAGTTCTTGTGAAATTATTTGTCATCTTGCACCTCATGGTCTGTTGCATTAGTCACCTCTGTCTGCTTCCTTGAATATATTTAAGTGTTTTTTGATAATTTATTTTAGAACTTAAACAGTAAACACTCACGTTGACGTCATTCTATGTCAGTATTTATTCAGAATACTGATACAGAGGAGTAAAAACCCTTCTGAAATGTAATTTCATGATGTTGCGTTAAGGTAACCCTGTTTATCTCTTAAAATAAACTTGTCTCTATGAGCAACTATCACTGTAGTAAATACTGACACGGCATCGGTTTTCACCCAAACAGCAAGACTTCATCCCGCTCAAAAAGGCCCACAGGTGACAGGTTTGAGTTTTCCCTAAGGTGGGGGACGATTACTTAAAACATGTTTTTCCAGACTGCTGTGGATTATGCAGAATTCTTTATTTTATTTTTTTAATGTTTATTCCCTAAAAGTAAAACTAGATTACTGTGAAAAGTGGTTCCTTGATTCAGCCACAGACTCAAAAATCTGCTCCATCAGGAATATGTTTCATTTCATATTCTTCCCTTTATCATCTTTGACAACTGGGTCCAGCTGTTAGATGTTAGCCTAAACTAAACCAAATGAATACTTATAATTTAAGCAAATAAATAATCTTATATTCTATAGTATAACTACTGTTCTCTGAATATTCTTTCTCTCTGATTTAGACAGCTGTCAGCAAATAGATGTCTGGTTTTATAACCACAGTTTTTCAACTTCTGTCCATGCTGACACTTCTTATTTCCCACATGCTCTTCTCTTCTTTGATTCTTTGCTCCTAGCAGTAAGGATAAGACCGGTTAAATGGGAAATCATTCGTTTCACTGTGCCTCTCAGACGTTTTTAGTGGCAGAAAGCACAAAATACATGTTTCACATCTTGAAAAACGCTCAAAGTTTACTTGCACTACAAGCTCTTCCTTAAACCGGCCTGGTCTGGTTGAGGTAACTATAGATTGATTTCCAGGTCCCTGGAGGAGCGCATGCAAAATAATCAGTTAATGTAACGGAAAGGACACCTTGGCTTCACTTCCACGTCTGCCTCCTCTCTCTTCTTTTTCCTGTTTTCTCTGCAACTGATTTTGGTTGCAGCACTCGATGCGCCTGTCTGAGTCTTTCCCTGATTTAAGCATATTAAAACCCCCCTTATGCAAGAGAAGCTAATGCATGTCAAGCTATATCTTTATTTCTATCCACTTTTTGTTGTGTCAAATTGTTTTGTAAATTCCTTCTTGTTTTTTCCCATAACTAATTACATGGTATTTCACATATTAAGTATTGGTTTCTTCCTTTTAAAAAGTCCTTTCTGCTGTTGCCACATTCCTGCAGAGTACGAGTAAATAAGTCAACAACATATGACTAACGACGGCCACTACATGCTCATCCAAGGTCAATAACTTGGAATGTGTTGGATTTAATTATACAGAAAACCTTTAAACCAATTTGAATAATAAACTGAACTTGACTTTTTTGTTTGATAACTAATTGGAATGGATGTATGGTTGAAATAATTATTTTTAATAACATGCCTTGAGATGACATTATCGTGAATTGGTGCTATACAAGTAAAAAAATTAATTGAACAGAAGAAGGAAAAAATTGAGTGGAAATATTTGACAGCGACACGGTTATATGCTGAACAAAGTAACTGCAATAATTATCTACTAAAAAGTTTGATGCTTTAATAAATACCTAAAGAACCCCACAACCTTTGAAGCAATTGCTACTTTTCTGACTTCCAAAAGGAGCGAGCTGTGCTACAGGGATTTAGCTCTCCTTTTAGTTTATTTTCTGTCCTATAAAAGTGCAAACATGATCATTTTTACCTATGTGTCAGCAACGCAGCTGTTTTATGCGGACAGGAACCACGAGGCCTTCTGCGTCTTGTCATATTTAGACTTTTACTTTTCATCACAGTTCAAGATGTACAGGTCAGAACTCACCAGAACACAACATACAAACTCACACAGAGCGATCAGGGATACTCTGACAGGAAACCTAGACTAGACTGCCACCCAAACCTGCAGCATCAAACATAAATGTCTAACCAAACAGGTGAATCAAATTACTAATTAGTGGACAAAGGAAAAACCGGTAGTACTCAAAACTAGACACTAGAAACCCAGAAATTAAGCCAAATTAAACAGAGAACACAGAAAAAGCCACACAAAAAGCCCAACATGTGACACTATGTAATAATACAACATCCTTTGTTGTAAATTTAGAGCTGATTTTTACTTTTTTTTCTCTGTTATAACAGGAGGTTTTAGTTAAAATTTTTGTGCTAATGCTACATCTTGACTTCGAACCAACTTTAATCGGAGGTAATAATCTTTTTTGTTTCCACAGTTTTGTTGGTAACTCAATTTCAAAAAGTTGTAATTTTCTAATTTGTTCCATTCTGCTCCAACAAATACATTTTAGAAGCCTTTATTTTTTAAGATTCAGTTTTGGCTTTTTCTTTACAGACATGCCATGAAGGTGTGCATAAAACACAGCTCAAGTTGGACCATGATGGTTGCAATAAACATAATATGGGTGGGTAGAGGGACAGCAGCATTTATAAATGGAGAAAATGAAATTAGGAAAGTACATGAAAGGTGCAGAATGTGTCTTTAACTGTACTGTTAACCTTGCAATGTGAACTCAGGTTGAGTTTCTGCATTCTCGTCTCCTCCATCAGTTTGTGTTTTATTGAGAGGCATCATTGTTCAGACAAACAAATCAAGCTTGAAATTGAAATGTCAAAGGAGCGAGCGAGCAGCATCTTGATTTAATTCTTGGAGAGTAACCATAGACGACATTACCAGAAGAAAACGAGCTGATATGGAAACAACGTGTCTGTTTACTCTGCCTGCATTGATGTGCAGAAGCTTGTAGCTTTCCCTTCTGCCTCATCCTGCGGAACATGTTTAGACAGAGGACCTCTTAACACCAGCACACTATAGAACTGATTTACACTGATCATATTTTAATTGTGGCGCTCGTATGCAAATATTTCTCATCTGGGAGGAGTAAATGAGCTGTTTCTGCAGTTAAGCACTTGATGCATTCTTAATTAGAAAAATGACCCATCCCTATGGTTTGCTGCATTTAAAGGCTGAATAAACAAGCTGTTAGAGGAAGCAATGGATACTTCATCGCATTTAGAATAGGCAGCAGGGGATGTTCACATGAATGAAGATGCAAGGAGGCCTGTTTGCAATGTTTAAGAGAGCATTCCAGACCCCAACATTCATTACCACTGCATGGTAAAATAGTCTTAGACTAAGAAAGGCAACTGTAGTAACCAGAACACTGTGAAAAAATATCCAAATCCCTCAAACTTTTCCAGTTTGCTGAATAACAACCAATTCAGACTTAGTCAATTTACAATACATTTAAAATTTAACTTAATGCCAACAATTGCAAAAATGATAAACGCAATAAACTTTAATAAATCTTTAACTTTTACTTTAACCTTTGCTCAGATAAAAAATGTCCAATGAACATTGATGTGACCTGACCAGCAATAGGCAGAAGAAAGTAGAGACAGTATATTCTGTTTGATGCTTTTCTTGAAATATGACACACCTAATTTTTTTCCTACTTTCACCTCGGTTATTGTATTATTTGTGTATTTAATATTTAGTAAATGTATTTGTTTCGGTTTTGCCTGTGTGGCAGCTTCTTTTTAGCTTTTTTCTAGCGTTTCAGTTGTGTTCATCACAACAAATTCTCCATTCTGCTGGGAGCAATTTGAGGAAGGATTTATCTTTGAGGAGTTTAGCGAAGTAAACCCCATGCAGAATTTAGTTTATCTTATCTTCTAACTTAACAGCCTTTCATCGATTTTTCTCAGCCGTTGTCAGACTGGGAATAGCTCGGGCTGCAGCCCCTCTTCCTGACTTCACAGCCCCAGACGAGTTTGCATTGAACCACTCTGTCCACACTGTGATCTTCACTGCGAGTCGTCGTCTGGTGTTCCCTGCAGAGCGACATTCGGCTCCCACCGAAGACACTCGTCACTCCTTCCCGGAGCGGCAGAGGTCTCTCTTCTCAGAGCTCGGCTGCTGTTACTCCTCCTGTTACCGAGTCTGTTCATGGGTGAGGTAATATGACATTTTGCATCTGACAGTGGCTGGGTGCTTATCTCATCAAGAGCCTCTTTCAGCCTCTTTCAGTACAAACCACCCATTTAAAAAAGTAAAAAGCAATAAAACGTCACTGGGGGGAAAATAAATTCTCTTTCAAATCTCCTTCAGTTGCATCTGGTCTATTCCAGGTTATGAAATTATTTCTATCAAATTTCCAATATCCAGAAACACGTCAGGTTTAAACATGCACAGACAGCTGTTCAACGCCAACAAGAAATAATAAAGAACTGTTCAGCCATCACTCCGGTTCCTCTTGCACAACACCCCTACTTGTCACATATAGTGCATACCCACATTTTGCACCACTTACCACCTGTTATGTCCTCCACCACTGTACTCTGACGTACAGTGGTGGAGGAGTGTTTTGTTTGGCAGAAACAGGAAGTGTGCATGCTGTCATTGTTGAGTCAAACATAAACTCCTCTGTTAGTCAAATTATTCCAGAATCAAATGTTGAGACACCTGTCTGACAAATGAAGCTTGGCTAAAATTGTGTTGTTAATAGATCAGGTATCCCATTTATCTCTTGAAACCATGTTACAATATCAAGACTTATCTGTACCTTGTTTTTAGGAAAGCAACTTACTCAGTTGGGAGGTAAAATAAGAATGTGAGTGCTTCCACAAATTCAAAGATTGCTCTTTGACAGGTTATTATAATCTGATCTATCCAGTATGTCAGTAGGTCACATCATCATAAATCTGTTGGATTATAACAGACTCAGACACGCACATTCATTAATGGATTGGTAATCAGCTAAAATCATCAAGTTGATTGAAAAATTTCAACTTGACTGGATATTTTTAAAAGGCAACATGGACACAGTGAGTTCACTGAGCTGATTGATGTTTGGGTGTCACTTACGTCTTGAAAGCAATGCAACTTTTCCTTATCTACTTTTAAATCATTCATCCAATCAAGATCAGTCATTTTAGAAGAAAAAAAGCAATAGAAATCTGCATCTTAATTGTTATAATCATATTCCATTGGTAAGCTACAAAACAAAAGAACTGGTTTGTGATTAAAGCATTACAAATTATTATTAAAATTATATTTTTTTCTATAAAGGTAGCATGTGGCACCTTTCACTGACAACCACAGCGTAGGGTAAAGAGCCTCAACTTGTTAGTAAGTTTGACTTTTGCTTCAGAGCTCAACTAGATGAACTTGGACAAAAACTTACATTTTTGGTTTCAGCAGTGAAACGTTTTACTGCCAATGCTTCTTGAAGTTGTTACATTCATTCATAATCCAAGTCACACCAGCTACCCGCCTTATCATCCCGTGACAAATCTGAATATTAGTTTACTAAATCAGAAAAAATGTATCAAAATGTTTATGTTTTACATACAAACTAATATGTTTGCTTTAATGGAAATCTTATATGCTTCAAAATGACCTTTTATGGTGGACTTGCAACAAATATGTATATTTTTGAGTGTCAGTGATACATTTAGTAAAAAGGTTTGAACAAGACTTTTGCTGACACAGCTCATTCCAAGCACATTCAAAGTTTCATCAGGAGGTCAGTCTTGGAGTCGCTCAGTCCTCCACAAACCAGTCACCACCTAGACAACAATGGGGCAAAAATAACCCGTAATCCGGTTATTTGCTCAGCAAAGTTACATGTGTTCATTAAATGACGACTGAATGAGGCAGATGATCCTCTATTCTTATGACATAATCTACTTTTCTGTTATGTGACTAAAGCATCCCCCCGGAGAGGCTCCTGTCTCATAGCTGCTTTTGTCTTGAGCTGTGATTGGAGGATCATGACTCATCCAAGGTACAATGAGAATTTCTTCATGTCCACATTTTAGCAGTAACACCTTTCAGAGACTGCTGATAAGGACACCTAATCCTTTACTCTAAATCTCCTGATTCCCGAGAGACGAATAACAGAAAGGAGTGAAAGGCAAGAAGAAGAGGAAGCTGACTCAGGAAACGCTGCACCGCCTGGTATTTGCTCTGAAGCCGCTGCTGTGCAGCCCCACCCTGGTGGAGCATAACATAGCCTGCTAATGCGTATTTGCCTGCACATGTAGTGTAATGTGTGTTACTTGGCTGTAACTAATGGAGTGAGGAAAGGTGAGGTAGAATCAGAAAGACGTAGGGATACGAAACTATGATACTGTGATACAAAACATGAAACAGTAAAGAAGCATTTTGCACTCTTCAGATTTGGTCAAGTCGCATCCATCCATCCATCCATCCATCCATCCATCCATCCATCCATCCGTCCGTCCGTCCGTCCGTCCGTCCATCCATCCATCCATCCGTCCGTCCGTCCGTCCGTCCGTCCGTCCGTCCGTCCGTCCGTCCGTCCATCCATCCATCCATCCATCCATCCATCCATCCATC
>CAEGAF010064338.1:0-22921 GCA_903067075.1 Micropoecilia bifurca
AACACTTTCAAAAGTGTTACTTTAACACCAGCTGACTTGGACACATATAGACACTTTTGGGTGTTAATTCAACACTGACATTTTTACTGTGCAGAAGGTTTTGTGCTGACAGGAAGAACAGCTGATAGATTCATCCATCCATTATCTCAGACTCTTATCCTTAATAAGGTCACCAGAGGTGCTGGTGAACTTCTCCAAAGGCCAACGAGTGAGAAGCAGGTTCACCCTGGACTCACATGGTTCTATCAAGATCAAGGGGGCAACAGGTCCAGGAGGGAATCCAGACATCTGTGTCCCACCTGCAGCTTCTCTGGTGTCACAGAGCAGAGCTGGTCCCTCCAGGTCCAGTTTTTGAAGGACTGAATCTGGACTCAGAAGCCTCTGTGTTAGTTTCAGTAGAAACTAGAAGATTCTTCCTCATCTTGATTGTGTCCACATGAAACTGTGTAAAGGGCAGAGAGTCGGATGGATCGAATCTGTAAAAGGTTCTGTAAAAGGTTCTGTAAAAGGTTCTGTAAAAGGTTCTGTAAAAGGTTCTGTAAAAGGTTCTGTACATCGGTTCTCTAAAAGGTCAAGACTTAGCAGAGTCGTCAGCAGGTCCTTCCAGATTCCTCTCAGTCCAGAAAAAGATCCAGAGGATCCGAGTGAATCTGGACTGGAACGAAGGAAATCTGTCGTTTTCTGATTTGGACACTAACACACACACACACACACACACACACACACACACACACACACACACACACACACACACACACACACACACACACAATCCCACGTGCACACACACACACACACACACACACACACTTTCACTGACCAGATGTTTCTATTGAAACCTATAAAAAAGTCAAACTTTCACCCATGAAGACCTCAGCGACCAAACAGCAGCTCTGATGTTCTCAGTATGAAGATGACAAAGTTCAAATGAAACCTCAAGAAACTGGAGATGATTTGATTCGACTATTGATATTAGAGCTGCATAAAATAAGGCTTTGATTCAGGGTGTGAAATATTACAGAGGCCTGTTTGGATGTAATGTCTGTCTGATATGTTTTCCTCTAGGGAATAATCTTCTCCTCTGCTGAATAATGGACTTCAGATAGTTTGGAGACGACCTTTGAACTTTTCCCAAATTGCTCTGATGTCTTTCTGCTTTGTGCCAACACATCTGGCTGCATCTTTATGTTCTAAAACCTTTGAAAACTTAACAATGGACCAATATTTTCATTCACTTCTTCTGGGTTTTGGTTCATTGACATGAATTTTGCACCAAAAATCAGTTTAATCATCTTTTTATAGATGTTTTACTGATCAATTGTTTCCTCTGTGCTTCCCAGTGGAGCACAGAGGAAACTATGTGGAGAGTTTTATGTTTTTGTACAAACATAAAACCCTCCAGTAACTATGCTGCACCAGATATTCTTTAGATCTTGGATTCTCTTGGGTTTGGCGTTTCCCATGGTCTCCTGCGGCTCCGGATGCTTCCCTGGCCTCCGCCTGCTGTGGTTTGTTGCGAGGCGGACGGCGGGCGGTGGAAGCTGGCTGGAGGCCCAGCAGCCTGGCGCTGAAGGACTGACTGCCCGTCCTCTTCCTCACTCAGTCCTTCAAGAGGACATGGGAAACATCACAGGAGCCCAGAGTGAACCTGGGGTCTCCTTTGAGCGCTGAGCAAACACAGCAATCATTAAGCCGACGGCTCTCAGGCTGGGAAAATGGCTCCATTCAAACTGAGTCAAAGAGAAACCAGCCACAGCAACTCTGGGTTCTGCTGGAGACCAGAATGAAGAACTGGACCGGAATCAGCTTCATCATGGAGAGTAACTCATAATGTTTCTGATGTGTTTAGATTATGATTAAAAACCATAAAGTTCTGTGTTATGATGAACCATTTTTATACGTTTTTGTATCGATAAGAATAAAGTGAAATGTTTGAATATTGCGTTGCTGCTTCTTACTGACATCTCAACTAACAGTAACAAATCTTTATACTGTTTTTAAATCCAGCCAATAATTTCTGATACATCAATACTTAATGTCCTAATGAGTCTGTCGTCCACCAGAGGAGGAGCTGCTCATGATTCAACTACAACCTTGAAGTAGTAAAACAGTAAAACCATTACTGATACTGATTGTTTTTTATTTTATGCTCATATTTGTTCTTCCCGTCCTGTCATGTCATTATTGTAAAGCAGAATTTTTTCTTCATATCTCATTTGCTTAAATCAATAACAGATGGGAGAAGAAATGCTGACCTTCCTTCCTGCAGGTAAACCTTCTGTTTAGCTAATCTGTTTCTGTGACTCCGTCCGTTTGTCCTCCAGCTGTCTGAAGTCATTAAATTCTGCATTATGGGAAATGACAACACATAAGTGAGTGGTAATTCATAAAGATAACTGTTATCATTACTCCGCATTTCCTGCAGCCGCTTCCTTCACCTCATTGGCTGCAGACGCAACTCCTAATGCTGAGTAAAGGTGCAGATGGAGCTGCGCCAAGGACAATGTTTGAGCAGACCAAAGAAACAAGGTGAGTGATTTTAGGTAACATGGAACTGAGAGGATGCAACCAAAAAAAAAAACCATGGGCGTAAATCCCAGGGGTTCCGGACCCATTGAGTCACTCATTGAAACTTGTTTTTATTTAGAGTCTTAAATTTTGTAAAGGTGTAACAGAGATTGGATCAGTGTCTGAACCAAACTCAGATCTAAATATTTGAATTTTAGTTGGACTCCTATGGGTCTCAGGTTGTTGACTGAGAAAAACACATCTGTTGTACATTACCACTTACTAGCCATTTTTGGTCCTGCAGCTTGAACACATTAAAAACTTTTTAAACCACTTTACATTTCACATTACATTTCTGACCACCGTCCTCCTGCCCCCAAAATAAATTATGCTTAAGAAATGTCCTTGTTTATTGTCCCCCCCCAATAACGAGACGGGATTTACTCCCTTGAAGAAGCAATGCTGCACTTTCATGCAGAATCCCATTTGAAAGTAAAAGGCAGTTTATTTACGAGATACAAAACTTTGTGACTGAAGAAGCTCTTCTTCCTGCACAGGTCCAGACGGTCTGGTGAGGGTTCAGGTGCAGAGATGGCAAACTGCAAACATGAAGGAAGATCTGAGGAGCTTTTCAGATGGAGCTGAGTGCAGAGAAAGTGGAGGTGAGTTTAACTCACAGTAATTAGTGGTAGGACCTTCACTAGGAGACAGGAGACTACCATGAGCTTAATCTGAGGAATAACGATCTTTAAATCCTCAGTGTTTTGATGATGGAGTTTGCTGCAGATGTGAAGGCAGCACCTGGTCAGGAGCGCCCTCTGCAGATAATCCTCTCTGGAAACCAGACTCACACAAACATACAATGACTCTCTGCAACCGACTGCCCAACCAAATTAGAATACTGTCCAATTTGTTCAGAGCTACGCTGCAATTTGGCATCAGTGAGACACAGTGGGGAAGTAAAACACATCCTGAGGCGTCTCTGTTTTGTTGCATACTTTATATTTTTAATTAAACAAATCTTAGTTGCTTAACTTACCTAATTCTGGCCGCTTAAGTCAAAAGGTTTGAGGCGGAATCTAAACTAGGACCTGCAGTTATTTGTTTCTCCACACGGGGGCAGTGTTGCTCCACATCAGACGGATCCACGTGGTTGAATGAGAGTCAAACTGCAGAGAAGCAGTAAAACTTTGAGGATCTTTTTATAATAAACTAAACAATCATTTACTGTCTGTTTCCTGGTATTGGAGCTGTTTAGTGGAAGCGGCCCGTGTTTCCTCTGGGTCGGACCTGCTGCAGGGTCTCCATGCTCCCTCTGCAGTCACATGACCCGCTTGTTGGGTTCATTGATCATCCTTTCGTGCACACATCCATGAATGTGCACGCTCCTCTGTCTCTCTGTGTTAGCCTCTGGGCGGGCAGGCGACCCGTCAGCCTGCCGGTCCGAACCCTCGATGGGACAAAGTGGGCACAGTTAATGCTGGGCTGTTGTTCTGGGTTATGTAACTCAATCAGCGCAGGCTGGCTAACAGGAACTGTTCAGGACCGTTAAACTTATCCTCCATAACCATCAAAAACCTCTTCCTGCCACACAGAGAAACTTTTATTACCAACTCAAACATCTGCAGCTCGGGCTGGGATGCATTTTTCACCCGCAGCATCAGTGCAGGGAGTTTTCCGTCAGTGTCTGTGTGACTGGATGTTTACACAGCAGGCCTGCAGTTTCCTAACAAAGACCAGCTCCCAACATCCATATTTAGACTGTTAGACGCTGCAGCAGCTCGACTGCCACGATTTCTACCCGCATATGGAGAACGTTCTGCTCTGACACCGTCACACTGTCCTTCTGGTCACACGGTTTATGTTTGAGCCTGGATCTTGTTTAGGGCCTGAAATAAAAATAATTCTTCACAACTGAGAGAAGCAGCGATTGTTCTTCCAGAGATCCGGGAAAAGCTGCAGTTTTAGGCTGTCAGTTGGAGGATTTACAGCAGAATTAGTTCTTCATTCATGCTCACATTGTTTACAGAAGAAAGTCAAACGATGGATCCAGAAAACAGAACTGTGAATGAAAACGTCCTGGTATTCCAGCATGCATTGTTTCTCTCTGGGTACTCCCAGAAACACGACTGTTGGGTTAATTAGCCTCAGTGTGTGTGTGTTTGTTTATCATACTTTTGGGGACCACGGTCCTGATACTTACCACGTTATTGGGACCCACTGCTCCTTTGGGGACCGTCAGCCTGGCTGATGGAAACGGGGAAACCAGGCCGACCGAACCAGCAGCAGCATTGATTTAAAAACTCACGCTGACGTTTCTGACTGGAGGAAATCGATCCGGCTCTGATGCTACAAAGCTTTCAGGAAAATGACATTTAAAGATCTGAAGCGGTGGAAATGAGGACAGCAGAGCGGCTGATTGCTCTCTGTGGTTTGACCGGTTATGAAAACACTCAGACATCCAGGCTGAGAGCTCAGGATCCGAACTCAACAAGCTGCTTCACCAAGACGGAGCCGGAAGTGGACGATTCTTACTGCAGAAGGCACTGAGGACGACCGCTGAGCCCAAATGTTGATCCGAGTGGGTTATCTTTACCTCCTATCACATCTTTGTCTGCTGAACAGGCTGTAGGTTTACTCACTCAAACCTTCATGCAATGAAAACATCTAACTTTGACTAGGCCACTCTAAAATCTGTGTTTGTTTAGTAAAACTGAACCATTTTGTTTTACCATTTGCTTACAGATTATAAATGTTTAATTGTGACCAAAAATCACAAGGATATAAAAACATTTTGCAGAACTTTAGGTTGAATGAAAGAAATTATTAAAATTGGTAACCTAGGCGACAGGCGGGCGAACCACTGAAACCAGAACCACTAAAACTGAAAGTCCAAACCTCAATCCAGAGGTTCCTGATATTTTTTTGTTACATGATGGATTATGATGTAATTGGGATTGAATTGTGCTAATTAATCTGAACCTGTCAATATGAAGACAGGTTCATATTGATCAATATGTTGATTGACACATTGATATTATATGTAAATCAACATATTGACAGATAATATCAATATGTTGATATTATTTCAGTCTTCAGGACATTCGTTTAGGATATTTTGTGAATGTGACATGTGAATAAACTGAACTGAGTCGATCCGGTTTATGGAAGTGTTACAGTTTATGGTATGAGAGTAAATATTTTAGTATATTCATGAACAACCAGGATAAAAAAATGTAAATAACTTATTCAATGTGACGCTTCTAATCATTCATCTCATTCAGATTAACAAACAGGATCAGGACCATCCGGCTGCTGCTACTGCAGAAATTCAAGATAGACTTATTTATTTATTAATTTAATTTTTAAACAGGGACAGATTAAAGTAATCATACCTGACTCTGCATTATTGCTGGTTCCTGTTCTGCAGAACATAAAAACACGCAGATGTCCAACATCACAATTATTACATTTGAATTGCATATAAGATGTTTTTCCGGCTGGTAGTTGTCAGTTGGTAACAAGGGAACCTTTCGGTCTCTGCATCTCGTTTCCTCCCTTTCCCCAACCTGCCTGCATGTTCTGATGTCTTCCGGGTTCTGCAGCCTGTAATCCCATTACTGCGCTGCCCCCTGCTGTGCATGTGTGGGTCTGCAGGCTGACGCTTGTTCTGGTTTTTGATAGTGCAGGAATCAAACCGCGGAGCTGCTGTGATTTTTCTGCGTCCCTCCGATTGAAGCAGATCTGCCTTTAATCCCCAGCTTCCTCCCCCTCAGAGACTCCAACCCTCCCTGTCCTTCCCTTTGTCTCTGTCTCTTCCTCCCACACCTTCTCCCTCTCTTTCCTTCCATCTATCATCATCCGCCGCCTTCAGCCCACCGGCCTCAGAGAATTATGAATAGGATTCAAATCAGTCGAGCTTATTGTCTGCCGCCCCCTCTCTCCCTGCCCCCTCTGTCCCTACTTTCTAACTTTCTCGTCTGTTTTGAATCGATTGCATCCGACCTGACACCCACATCTCTCAGCTTCCTATGGATTAACCCCTTCTCTGCCTGTCTGAGGGGAGAGCGAGGCTCATTCTGGCTCACAGATCATTAATCATCCGTTTTCTCCACTTCCTCTGCAGATAGTTATCCAGCTACAAAACCTGGCCATGATCTAACGCCACGGACTCAGTCAAAGTAACGAGGAGACTCTGAATCAGAGTTCTGAGATGAGAAATAACCCATAAAACCGGAAGACATCTAGTTGTAGGAACCAATCATGTTCCTCTGGGTTCACAGACATTAACTGTTACTTTTAGAAAATTCTCTTTTTTCATTTTGTAAAAAGGTTTTTACTGCAGTGCTCCCAGTTCAGATCCAAACCCAATAAACATCAATTCATCTGGTGATAAATTAAAACAAGATCAATAATTTCCATTTCCATTATGTATATATATTTTTCTTTTTATCAAAAACTGAATGACTAAAGTTTTCATTTTGATGCTTTTTTCTCAGCTGAATCTTTTACTTACAGAGACTTTATGATTCATTTTATTTGTTCTTTTGGACACGATAAATTATCCCAGAGGTTATTGTGATAAACAATAATATTGTTGATTTTAGACCATTTTCAAGACAAACTTTAATTTCTAATGAACACTAGTAAACAAAACAGAAAAACAAATAAAATGAATTATGAAGTTTTTGGTAGAGAGAAATGATAAATAATTCAAATGGAAATTATTCAGTTTGTTTTAAGTGATTATGCAATTTATTGATTTATTGATGTAGTAAAAACGACATCTGAAGGTTTAGAAAACATCAGATTTTTCCAAGTTTCTTATCCTTTTTTGTGTCTCTGCAGCGTTGTGTCACCTTCCTGCTGCTGGGAACACAAAGAAACCTGAACAACTCGGATCAGAACCGGACAGAACCAACCACAGCACCGAAACAGAACCGGACCATCTCATCTTCCTGGTTCATCCTGAAGTTGATTCCAGGTGAAAATATCTCCAGATGTTCGTCAGATCATCTGCTTAATGGATCAGAACCAGAACTTGGTCTGTTCAGAACCAAGTGGGTCCAGCAGCAGAGCCAGCGCTGTGGATCGGCTTCACTGAGATGCTTAACCTGTCACTTTCTCCTCCAGTCGTGTGGCGACGCACACGCGTGTTGCCATGGTTACACGATGTTTAAATATAGGATATACATTAGCAGCTGCTCAGAGGCAGCAGAAACACACATTCAGTCATTTTCCTTTATTAAAAACAAGATGGAGGCAGAAAACGCAGGAGGAGCTTCAGACTGAAGTTTGGAGCTGAAGTTTATTTTAGTTTTTAAGGACAAATTATTCCCTCTGACCATCCATCCAACCTTCATTCAGCTCCTAAACTACTGGAATAGTGATACATTTCACTACTGGGGGAATTTTTTTTTTTTTTACAAACACTTTCCGAACTCAACCTGATCATTAAAGGGGGGTATCAAGTAAAATCCACTTTTTTAGCTCCATGTCGTGTCATCATGTTATTCCCTCATCTAAAACAAAACTGGGGGGTTGAATTGATTGTTTCATGCATGTATGAGACATCCTTTAATTTCCATGGCAACCATTCAGCTAAAACGCCTGGGAGGAAATAGCCCCGCCTTCAAGGTGCAGCTCCTTCAAACTAGCCAGCGGAAATTTGCAAACACCTGATGGGATGACTGATCTCTTCATAGGAGCTACTGTTCAGAGCAACGCTGGTGAAAACATTAAAGGGTTAATAGAGGAGCCATGTTGTCTCAGAAACAGCAGGAGCTTTTTAAAGAGACACAATTTCAAGTTAGTTAAATTACAAAGTCAAATTTATTTTATGTCCCGTTTGATGTATGTAGTATTTTTATAACGATTGAAGTTAACATAATTACTTGGTATAAAACGGCACTATGTGTGAGGAAAACGCGTAACACTCCTTTAAATAATCCACATTTCTGTGAAAATGTGTGTTTTATCTCCTTAAAGGTTTCTTCTGTTTCCTTAATGATTATCAGATCATGAGTCCGATAATAATATCAGACAAAGATGATCTGAATAAACACTAAACTGATCTGTGTTTGAACTTAGTTTTCTCTGTGTTTGTGGTTTGAATAATTTCCTTGTTATTTACATAGATCTCTAAATCTAGAGCTAAATATTTATAAAATGCTTCATTTTATAAATGCAGCCTGTAATCCCAAATTTCACTCAGTGGAATATCAAAAAGCTGGGTTTATGTTGACCCCAACTCCACTCCTGGTGAGACTGAATTGTTGCTAAAGTAATGATTTTTTTTGTTATTAGTGTGTTTTTTTCCTCTCCGTATCTCCAATCTGTCAGTTAAAAACATTAAATGTTCCGTTTCAACGACTTTTCAGGCGTTTACTCATGTTTCTATAGCAACAGTCTCTGCATCAACATCCATCTCTGCGGTCAAGCCAGACAACTTCTGATTGTCTTAAACATTTAGTTAGAAACTAAATACGTAGCTTCCTAACTAAATAGTTGGAAAACTAAATATTTGGCTTATGAATTAAGCATTTAGTTTGGAACTTAGACTTTTATAAATGTAGGAAAATATGACTGAAAAATGGACACTGGCTAAATAAACCAAATATTGGTCGAAAAGTGTCCAATCAGCAGCCAGATCAGGTCCTTCCTGGTAGCTGGAGGTGCTTCAGGCCTGGGATGGTTCAGATTTGCCCCGCTGGTTTCCCTGCAGTGGGACAAACATGGCCGTTTGAAGCTAACGTCTCAGAGATTTGCTCCTTATCAGCCGCCAAGCTGCCACCGAACAAACAGGTTGATGTTTTTCATAAACGGCAGCTTTAAGGAAGCCGCAGCGTATCGTCAGCTTTCTGGAGAACTGATTCATTCCTGCATGTGGAGGCTGAGCTGAAAGATTCAGGGGAACAGCCACCGGTTAATCAGTGTCACAGCTTGAGAGCGATGACTGCAGCAGCGAGGCAGTTATATAATGTCAGACTGTGGGATTCCCAGCAGCTCTGCCTCCTCCACTCAGCAGTCTGAGGAGGAGAGGGGGGGGGGATTGATGTCGGTGATTGCCATCATGAGTGTGAAGAGTTTAGATTGGCCACCAGCTCCTCTGCTCCTCAATAATCCAATAATTACAAGAAGCATGTTAACAGGGATCCCTCTGCTGCAGCCGGGCGGAATCAGACTCGCATCCATAATGCAGCCAGCCTGAGAGCACAGCGGCGACAAATTACGCCTGGAAAGCCAAACAGCAACACATCTCTGCAGGAAGCTTCCCTCTGAAGCAGCAGAGGGAGACTAAGGCAACCGTCACTGGGAGGTTCCTCTGGTCCCCCTGAGGTCTCTTTAAATAAAATATCAGCTCTGTTTTAATTAAAATCTCTGGATTTAAAGGGACTCATGCAACTCTGACAACTTAAACTGGGAATATGGTTGGAGGTGGCGACTCAAGATTCAGACAAGATAACAGATTTCAGACGCAGCCTGTTCTCAAAGACTTTAAGCTTGACTTGGACTTAGAATCTCATCTTCTTCATCGTTCCATCCGTAGATGCCATCATCATCATTGTCATTCTCTCAGGCTGAGGTTGGCTGCAGAGTCAACGTCTTCACCAACTGGCGTCACAAGCTGGATGGACGGGTGGGGATTTCACTCACATTCATAGAAACTTTATTCATCCAAGAGGGAAATTACATGTTGTCTTAACTCATATAATCCAAACTTGCTTTACAAACATGATGCAAACTCCAAAACGCAAAAATCAAAAGCTGCCTCAAATAGCAGCAAATATAAAATGCTGCAAATACGTTCAACAAGACATAAGTCCTCCAGGCCACTAGGGGGAGTAGAAACTAATCATACAGGATCACATCCTCTGTAAATGTCATGATTTAAAGCTGCAGTATGCAGTACTTTTATTAAAAAATATTTGTTTTACATACTTTTTGTTGAAACTGTCACTATGCTATGAGAGTAAAATCTAAGAGATAATCTGTTATTTTTCCTTTTAATAATGTTTTTATCTTTTTATCTTTTTTAAAAAAATCTCTTTTTCGTTAAAGCCTAGTCAAATGGCGGTTTGACTAAAGAAGTTTTAAATGTTAAAGTTTTTATTTTTACTTTTTAATTTCTTTCTATTTCTCTTTCTCACTGTTTATTCAATGTCACATGATGTTTTTATTTTAATTATGTGAAGCACTAGGAAATGCCTTGCTGCTGAAATGTGCTATACAAATACAGTTTGATTGATTGATTGATTGATTGATTGTGAAAAGGTTGAGCTGCTCCGGCTTCTCCCAGTGCTAAGTAGAAACAACCAATCAGAGCCAGGAGGCGGGTCTTAGTGATGACAATCAAAATCTCGTGGTGCTGCTGATTCCCTGCCTTTCGCTCTGCTGCGCTGCAGCTAGCATAGCCTGCTGTGAATGCTAAGGCTCATTAGCATAATAACCAGTTTTGAGTGGGATTGACGGCGCTAAGACCCTCCTGACTTTGGTTGCTTGTTTTTGGGTTGGAGCTGTGAATTTCTTCAGACGGTTATAGAAGCTCAGGGAGGAAGTGGATGAGATCAATGTTTTCAAAGATCATCTGTCTCATAACAAAATGTCACAACATGGTGAGATTTTCAACAAATATTAAAAAAGAACATAAACTATATATGTTTATAACAAGATATCAGGAAGAAAGTAGGAGGGAAGAAAAGGTCCGTTTTCTATAAAACCTCAGCAGTTGTTTAGGTAACATTACCAACTCCAGACTCCCCCTAGTGGTCTGGAGGATGTACAGCTTGTGGAAAAGGTTTGGGATTTGCCAATTTTTCCTTTTGCTTCTATTTCTTCTGGTTGCAGCATTTTTTTGTTTGCAGCAGGGTTTTTTTGGTGTGTTTTGGCGTTTGCATCATTCATGTGTTTGCAGCTCTTTTGTATATTTGCATCTGTCAGCCACCAGAGGGAATGATTGTCTAAACATACAACAATTCAGCCCAAAAAACGGATGAACAAATCAGAACCAGTGCAGCAGTTTATCTGCAGCTATGAGGTCATCCATCAAGTCTGTGCTGGAGAAGAAGAATCCGACGCTCAGGAGAACCGGATGAACCAGTAAAATGGAAAAACGGCTGAATTTTTTAGCTGCTTTTCAGTGTATAATTTCAGATTTGCTGAATGGAAACTGAACGACTTTGCTCTGATACTTTCTGACTTTGCTGTCTGTAGTGCTCGGCTTCTCGCCCGCCGGCTGCAGCAGCAGATATGAATCTTTAAAAACTCCTCATATATGTAGAGTTTTATTTATTCAGCAGGGAGAGCGACTTCCTGAAAGAGACGTTGCATTAAATTCATTTCCCCCAAACCTGTAGAGAAGATTTTCTCCCTTTGGGACTTTTTCTGCACGGTTAATATATAATGTATAATAATAACTTCATGTAGAATATTTTTTTTAACAGCTAGAAAGGCCTTCCCCCTGAAATTAAAGATGAATTACTAATGCAGCAGTGCTGCTGCATGGGCAGGGCTGCTGGCTTCCTCTGCAGAAGCTGCAGGTTTTTGGGAGCAGAATCTTTTAGGACTGATCCGTTATTTACTGAGACACCTGTTTCACCGCAGTGAGGCTGACCGGCTCACCTGGTCAGGACGGATGGCTCCTTATGAACATGACGGCGTCACCAACTCCAGTGTCATAAGTAGGATTGATTTGGAGTGTATGAAACTAAAAATGCACCAAATACAGTTATATGTGACGGTGAGCGGCTGCTGTTAGCTTTAAGCTGTTTAATGCAGAGATGATTGGTTGATGCTGCTACTCAGATTTGTAAACATCGATCAATCTACCAGATTTATAAATATATATGCTATAAAATATACATGTGAGAGAACCCATTTAACATGAATTATTAATGTAACATCATTACTCTGACTGGACTCTTGTGTCTGTAATGGTCTATAATAACGACTCTGGATGCTCTAATCAGGGTTGTGTTTGTGTGAGCGACCCGACTCATTTAAGACCCGAATTAAAGTTCATGAAGACGCAGCAACTTTAAAGCAGCAGAATAAGGTAGATCTTCCTTTCTTTCATTCATTCTTTCTTAATATCTATAGCTAATTTGCTATACATAGCTATAGCAAGACATGATAGCTAGCTAGCTGTCACATGTGTTACAAACGTGCACAAGTTGTCTTCTATATTCTGAGATGAGGAGACGTTGGAGCAACAAGCCCCGCCTACATTTCACAGAAGAATGATGCACAACCTTTTATGAACTGTGAAGCTCTGAGAGTTTTGGCGGAGCCAGAAAAATCCGTCATCCTCCTGCTACTTCCTGTTGTCTTCTTGGTAGTTTCCTCCAGTAGTAACGTCAGGCTGCCGATCACTCGTGACGTGAAAAAGTTCTTCCATTACAGTTTTGTGAAAAACATCCACTTCAATACGGCTGAAAAACCACCTGATCCCAGAGCAGGTGTTTTTGTTTAATTGGTGTTTTATTTTAATTTTCATAGTTTTATAGTTAATGGAGACGCAGTTATTCATGTCTGGCTCCTCCGGCTGCCCTCATGTCATAACTCTTTCCCTGAACTCTTGTCTGAGCTGCAGAGCCTGAAGACTCACAGTGAGACAGAAGAAACAGAGTCTCGTCTCTCTCCTCTCCCCCTCAGCTTCTCCTCCCAGTCCGTCCTAACCTTGTTTTCCTCCTCCGCCTCCCACCAGAGTGTTTTTGGACTCTGTGGACGGATCATAAAGCGTGATTTTTACAGCCTCCTCCTCTCTCGCTGTTTATCTCGGAGTGAATGGACGTCAGGAGCTCGTTGAATATTTACAGCGGCCATTAAAGTCTCAGCTCCAAGGAGGACAGAGCCGAGCAAACTGAGGGGAGGGGAAGAAAGAAAAACCTCCATATTTTCTGTTTTATTCTTGGCTTCACAGAACAGATGAATCAACTGATGATGCAGTGGAACCGGATCCTTTGGATTTCCCTCCGATCGTTTAAAGATGTCTTGATTAAAGTTTCTTCAGGTTTTCTGGAGATGTTTCGGGTTTTTTGGTTGCTTAGCACCAACTTTCAGTCCAGTATTTGACTCAAGAAATCATCTGTGAATTATTGAAGCACTAAAAACCTTCCTTAATTTAAGAAATTAATTTGTGTTCTACAGACGTAAAACTGTTGTTTTACATCTACAAAGTGTTTCCTCCATGATAATCTGTTCTGGACTGAATTTTCTGCTGACTGGTCTGAAGGAGCTGAGTGGGGGAGGAGCCACGCCTCGGAGGCGGAGCTTGGTCCACCCAGACGTTTCTCACAACTGAATGGTTGCTATGGAGATTAAAATATGTCTTAAACGTGATTGAAGGAATCAAAGCAACACTCCAGTTTGTCTTCCACGAGGAAATATAAAACTATAAGATGGTTTAAACCTAAAAACAGGTCAATTGTTACGTCATATTTAACTCTGAACCAACATGAGGGCTGGATCTGCCTCAGGCAACAACCGAAAAATAAAATATGAGTTTTATTTCTCCTGCAGGGAAATCTCTGCAGCTGAGACAAAAAGATTAAGTGTTTAGCTTCTCAGTGTTTGTGCCACAGCGAAGATCTATGTCACACAGACTGAGTCGCTTCATTTCCCTCGTGGAGGAGAAGTTTGGATCTCACCAGGCTCACCTCTCCGTCTGCAGCACACGTTAACCGCAGCGCCTCATTCTCTCTGCTGAGGAAGAGGAGCAGAAACCACTCTGGGTCAAAGCTTAACAGGGTCGAGCTTCGCTTAAATTAAAAGGGGAAGGAGCCACAGAGGTCCATGGCTCAGGCGGGTCATCATGGACGCCACATGTCTGGCCTCCAAGGAGGAACAGAAGGAAACCAGAAGCTCCTGATTGTTACATTTATTTTCCTGAAACATCCTGAATCCAGTCTTGTATTCAGCAACAATCAAAAGTTGCTGCTGAATAAGGGAGACAAAGTGCCTGAAGTTGTGGATAAAGTTAGTTTAAAAGAAAAACTCTGAAGTCTTGTCCATCATAGCCGGATATTTATGTGATTTTCGCCTTTCATCCCATGTAGCTTAATCTAATATAACTAAAATGATTTATAATGAAAACTCTGGCCAATTCTTCATTTTTGTATTTGCATGTGGAAACCAGAGATTTAATAAAGGGATCCTGACGTCACATGTGTGACCATAGTTACTAGATGAGCTACTGATGTTTCAGACACTTAGGCTCATCCTCCACTACACAGTAAAAATGCCAGTGTTGAATTAACACCCAAAAGTGTCTATATGTGACCAAGTCAGCAGGTGTGAAAGTAACACTTTTGTAAGTGTTAAAAGATTGACACCCATTTTTTAAAATTAAATTAACATTGGTCTATAATTCTGAAATAGGTTTAAGAAAAGTTAAACTTTGCTTTTCTGTGTATTGTTTTGAATATTTTCCACTGGATTTGATTGATATTGACACCTTGTGGGTCAATTATTTACTTTTTTAACACCACATTATGTTTTGTGATCAACACTACACTGGTGTTACTTTTAATATTTTTTTAACACTAACCGTTCTAATGTTAATGTGACACTCTGTTGTTGAATTTAACACCAGCTGACTTGGACACATATAGACACTTTTGGGTGTTAACTCAACACTGGCATTTTTACTGTGTAGTGGCTTTAACAGTCGACATCGTCTTGTTTTATTAATTAACTTTATATTCTAACACTGTATTTAAAAGAAGTTCAATCTCTATGTCCACATAAATGAAACTCCGCCGCCTTGTTTAATTCCTAACAGGAAGTCTGTGTTGTTTTGAGGGATTCTGATTGGCTGACAGGTTTTAGCTTAGCGCTACACTGCCCCCTATTGGTTCGGCATGCTTTAAACAACACTCGGTGGTGTAAATTAGCAGTCTTGTGTTAAACTGATCAGATGTGGACGTGATTATTTTATAAAAGTGAATATCTCCACTACATCATTTCAAAAAGGTAATTGAGAATAAATTACAGTTCAGGAATAAAGTTTGAACAACACCAAAAATCGTAATTCTGTTTTGCAATTTAATTTAAAATATTGATAATAAAGTGTGAATAATAGGCGTAGAGTTAAAACTGATTCACATTTATTTAATGTTTTTGCCGCTGACTGACGGCTGCTGAGCCTCGACCAGGAGAACCTTTAACAGCGATTAGTTTCCTTGAGAATGATGAATGTTTTTCTTCCTCTCTGTTTCATCGGCATGTCACTGGAAATCATCCATTGCTGATCATCTATTATTGATCAGTTGCAGCTGTTAATTATGGATGAGGTTCCTAACGGCTGAGATCTGTTCTCACCTTCCAGGAGGAAAGAGACGGAGACGTGATTTATTTCCCCAATAGAACATCGAGTGACAGTGAACGCACCGTGATGAGTTCAGGGCTCGTTTTGATGTAGGAAACTTGGACTGTTTTAAAGTTTCTGAAGACATATAATGATGTTCTGTTGGCCTATAATTTAGGTATTTTAGTTTTTCCTGCAGTGATTTAGTTCCCTCAGTTTGTGTTTCACAGGGGACTAAAAACCATGTGACACTGAGGCTAAATTCTCCTCAAAATGGGAAAGACAAGACAGTTCAGCAGTAAGATGATAAATGAACTTATGATCAAAGGGAAAGAGTTCAAAATAAAGGCAGAGAATTAAACACCGACATGCAGGACAGGAGGCAACTTCATATTGTATTACATTTAATTTACAAATTAAATATTTAGCTTATGAATTAAATATTGTTTATAAACTTAAAATTTATTTTGTTAACTAAATATTTAGCTTTGAGCTAAATTTGTTAGCTAAATATTTGCCTTGTGCATTAGTTTAGTTTGTAACTCTGACATTTATTAATATATGAATAATATGGTGAAAATATGACTGAAACATGAATATCCACATTTTTGTCTACCTGACAGAAAAATGGACGTAGAAATAAATAATTAGGTTCAAATGAAGTTATGATGCTAGTTTGCAACACCTGCCTTATAGAAACAGCTGCAAGTTGCATAATAAATCCATAAAGAACATTTGAAACCAGACATTAACCAGAAACCAGAATAAGTCATTGAAATGATACTTGAGTCATTGTGAATCAGAGGAAATGAGCTGCAGGGGTCAAAGTTCAGGAAGCAAACAGGACAAAAGGAGTTTTAACGACGCAACGTCTCGGTTCTGCAGCCTGATGCTGATCTGCTGTTCAGCTACTAACTGATCTGAACTGGACCGGACTTCAGCTTCAGTTCTTCCAGCTGGAAACCAGCATTCAGGCTGACCTCTGACCTCTGACCAGAACCTTCAGAGCCACATAAAGACGGTTCCAAAGCTGGCCTTTATCAGCTGAAGAACATGTCCAGGATCACGAACTTTCTCTTTAGTCGCATTGATCACTGCAGCAGGTCCGGCTAAAAGAATCAGGACTCCAGCTGCAGCTGATCCAGAAGCTGCTGCTGGAGTCCTGAGTAAAACCAGGAAGACAGAGACACCACCCAGTTCTACACTGACAGACTTTAAAATACTACTGGTAGTTAGTAAATCACTGAATGGATTTAAGATCTTCTGCTGCTGCTGGATCAGCATTCGGGCCTCTCAGCTCTCCTGGTTCTGATTCTGATCTGCATCCAGAACCAAACATAGAGAAGCAGCATTCAGCTTCTATGCACCACAAATCTGGGACTAACAGCCGAAACACAGAGTTCCTTCAAATCCAGACTAAAAACCTGCTGATTTAGAAACATGATGAATGAAACATTAATCAATAATCTGATGTGTAACGATGGCAAAATGCAAAATGCTTCAGTTGTTGAGTGTGTTTTTATGACTTTGTGTTTTTATGATGTAACACACTTTGAACTGCCTTCTTACTTGATTGATTGATTCAGTGGCTTCATTCGTATCAGAACAGAACCGATCAGGAGTAATAATCAGTTTGATAAAAACCTTTTTTCCTCCCAAACATCATCTCCATCAGCCTGAGCTGATTTTGGTCAACTCTGCGTCACAGGAGCCTTTAACTTGTGGAAATTGTGTGTCTTTGAGCTGCTTTTGGTTTTTATTATGAAGTTGGGTTAAAAAACATCCCAGGTTTCCTGACTCAACGTCTCCAGAGCGAATTTTCCGCCTCCTGCAGTGAAACCTCTCGCTTCAGGAACAGACCTCCCACCGAACGCTTTTCTTTAAACGCTTGGAAATCTGCAGCCTGTTTCCATCTGCAATTAGTAAATCATTTCAGTTTGAAATCAAAACGAACCCGGAACCAGGCGGGTTCTCTGCCTCTGCAGATGTTTGCTGGGCTTCATCTTTAATTCTGAGTGAAAGGCATCAGGTTTTAATGTGAGCTTCATTAAATCTTCTGTCTGGAGTTTAGGCTGAGGAGAAAACGAAGGGAAAAGTGGCAGAGCGAGGATTTACTGAAGGCCGCTTCCATCTTCTCTCTTTCAGTCTGACTTCCTCCCTCCTCTTCCTCACCCCCGCAGATGCCTTGATCTCCCTTTAGTCTCTCTTTCCTCCATCCAGAGAATCATTAGAGCTCAGATGTGATGGCCGGGACACATCAGAGGGAATCTGCAGCCCAACGTGTCGAAGCTTCACCTCGTTCCAACTCTTCCTTTTCTGATCTCATTAACATTTACATTCACTCCATAGATCCTCCAGCGCTGAGCAGCTCCCACCGTTTCATCACTTTCTGCTGGAGAAAAACTTCTGTTCCTGCAGGAAAACGTGTTTCTCAAGTGATGAAAATAAAATCTTCTTCCTCATTTATTACCTGTCTGTTTCTAACCTCCATCATTTTTAGCAGATCTCAAGTTTCTATAAAGTAAAAAATAAGATGAGTTAAGTTTTCCTCTTATAAAATTATTTTTTGGTTGATTTTTTAATGCAATAAGCATTAAACAGCTGGAGGTGGAGCTCCAGAAAGAGGAGGAGCTTCTTAAAGAGACAGAGGCCCAATTTCTTAGGAAGTCAAAAATTGGCTTAGGAAGTCAATTTCTTAAGTTATATTTGATAAATGTAGTATATTTATAACAATTGAAGGTTACATAGTTTTTTGATTGTGGCATTATGTGGATGTAAAATACATAACACTGCACCTTTTAACATCTGCATGGTTTCTAAAGATCAACAAGAAAAAGTCAAACTTTCATCCTCAGATCCACAGATTCTGCTGCTGAAACTGAATCAAAGTTTTTGTTTTTAGGTTTTATTCTGAGCAGAAATGTTTGTTTTTCAGGATTAATGTTGGTTCAGCATTCCTCTAGCAGCAGGACCCTTAAGAGCAGCAGCAGCTGAAATCTGCGGCAGGTTCACATTAATTCAACTGATTCTTTACTGTTTGGGTGTTTTAGAGTTACATCTGGGATTAAATTATTTCCTTGATATTATCAGCTCAGCGTTGCTCCACCCCTTTAATTTTCCTCAGTTTTTTAATATTTTATTTAAATGTTGTTGCTAGTGACTGAGAAATTATCAGCATGTGAATTTACAACATTTGGTTCTTTGATTGAAAAGAGAGCGTCTGTATGTTTAACTTTCTCTGAGCAAAACACCTGCAATTATTACATTTGCTTTTTGAAAGCATGAAGAAGTTCAAGGATGGAAATAGAAGCCAAAAACACGGAGCAACTTTTATATTTTGTTCACAGGATTAAAGATAAGTGATAGTTTTACTGGACATCTGCAGCCACACAAGGAAAAGTAAATAGAAATGCTTAAATTCGTAAAATTAACCTTTGGACAAAAGTGACAACATGCTTTGTGAAAAAACACTGTTTCCGCTTCACAAACAACTTTTTAAATGAACTCTGCTCTTTCCAGCAGACACGAACTAATTCTTGTTTTAGATGTTTTATGGTCATAATAATATTTCCACTTGGCTCCAGGATAAAGTTGTCCCTGTTCGCTACATGGTTTTTGAAACAGACTCTTTTGGCTCTGATGGTTTTGGGTTTTCCTCCGTCCCAGTATGAACTAACATTATTAAAATGTTTAATAATTTATTGATACGTCCAGGATGTGTGTTTTTAGGAACATAAAGCTTAACATCTGATACTCAGATTTTTTTTTATTCAAGTGATCATATAAAAGATGATTTTTTTTTTAAATATGACAAATATTTATTAGCTTAACCTAACAATGTTTTTTTTTATAAATGTATCACAAATATTGTGTAAATGAATCGGATTTATTCAGAATGTTTATCAATGTGTGGCTGCATTTAATTCCATATTAGTTTATTGTGGCAATTATTGGTTTATTATTTATTATTATTATTGGCAGATTAATAAATTGATGATTCAGAAACAGGTTCAGATCATTTTTACTTTCCGGTCGGTTTAGATCAGAGGTGGGCCATCCTGGTCCTGGAGGTCCTGGTCCTGCAGCTCTTAATGTCTCCCTGGTCCAACACACCTGAATCCAACAGCTGAATCACCTCCAGATTCTCCAGTCCTGCTAACAACCTCATTATTTGACTCAGGTGTGTTAAAGTAGAGACACATCTTAAAGTTGCAGGGGACCCTGGGACCCTCCAGACCTGGAGCTGCCAGCCCTGGTTTAGAGTAATGATGATGAAGAAGGGGGAGCTGATCCTGCTCTTCCTCAGTGTTGCTCCTCTTCCTCGTTTTGATTCCCAGTCCTGCTTGGTGCCGTCAGTCTCTGAGCTCCTCTTCCTGGCTGACAGGTAATCGATGAGCCTCTGGCCACAGGGGAAGAGGCTCCGGCTGGACGGCATGGATTTCCAATCGGCCTGTCGACCCACTGAGGGATGGCAGCCGAGGACAAAATGTGCCGAGAGGGAAGGCTGGGAACACACAGGAGGAGCTACTGGGAACCACTGGGAACAAGTGGAATCACTGGGAACCCTGAAGCAGCTGGGAACCACAGGGACAACTGGGAACCACTGGGATGACTGGGAATCCTGAGAGTCATCCTGAGAACTGCTGGTAGCACTGGGGAAGAACTGGAATCATTTGGAAGCCTGGGATTACTGGGAACTACTACGAGCCTCTTGAAACAACTAGATCCACTGGGAACCACTGGGAATCCTCAGAACCACTGGATCCTCAGAACCACTGGGGATCCTCAGAACCACTGGGGAAAGCTGGAAAGACTAGAAATGCTGGGAACTACAGGGAACTAAGGGACTGGTAGCTTTGGGATCTTCAGACGGACCAGTTAGCTCCAGCTGGACCCAGTAGCTTCAGTCCTGGCCATTAGCCTCAATCTGAGCTGTTAGCCTCAGTCGAACCCAGTAGTTTCAGTCGGACCCAGTAGTTTCAGTCGAACCCAGTAGTTTCAGTCAAACCCAGTAGTTTCAGTCCGGCCCGTTAGCCCCAGTCGGGCCCGTTAGCCCCAGTCGGGCCCGTTAGCCCCAGTCGGGCCTGTTAGCCTCAGTCGAACCCAGTAGTTTCAGTCCGGCCTGTTAGCCCCAGTCGGGCCCGTTAGCCCCAGTCCGGCCCGTTAGCCCCAGTCGGGCCTGTTAGCCTCAGTCGAACCCAGTAGTTTCAGTCGGACCCAGTAGTTTCAGTCGAACCCAGTAGTTTCAGTCAAACCCAGTAGTTTCAGTCCGGCCCGTTAGCCCCAGTCGGGCCCGTTAGCCCCAGTCGGGCCTGTTAGCCCCAGTCGGGCCTGTTAGCCTCAGTCGAACCCAGTAGTTTCAGTCCGGCCTGTTAGCCCCAGTCCGGCCCGTTAGCCCCAGTCGGGCCTGTTAGCCTCAGTCGAACCCAGTAGTTTCAGTCTGGCCTGTTAGCCCCAGTCGGGTTGCTGTCTCTCCTCCAGGCTGATGTCATTACAGTCATTTTCAGAGTCGCTGCTTCAGCTTCTGCTGCTGGGCGGCTAACCAGACGAGCTGCAGTCAATTAAAACTAATTAGAGCTGAGATGAGGCGCTGCTGCGGCTCCTGGTCTCAGGTGACATTTCCTGCTGACATTCAGGGACAGAATCTTCCTTTTTTAAGTTCCTAATGAGCCCATTACTGGTTCCCAGCGACCCTGTTTACTGCTGCTGTGGTTTCTGTGGAGGTGGGTTTAACGGCTTACGTTAAAACCTTCAACCTCTGGTTGGTTAACTTACAAACATTTTAACTTTATCTCTGTTCCTGAACAACAAATCCTGCAGGTCAGGATTTACTGATGCTTTAAGAAGCTTTGACAGATCAAAGCTTCTGATCCGTCAGAAATGTTACAATTGCAACTATTACTGCAAATTCCCTCATCATTTATAAATGCTCTGTGGATTTGCATTTTTTCCTCCAATTATTGCGACAGCTTCCCCAATTAATTTTTTTATAAAACCATGTTTTGACAAAAATTAAGCTTAAGAAAATTCAGGTATTTGAAAATGTTGCCACAAAATCTGTCATTTTATTCTGTTGGAAAAATCCAGGAGGGCCTGATAAAACAGTATAGAGTTTATTGGACAGTCGTGTTTCCCTTTATGATCAGCTGTGATCAGTGATCAATAATATTCCCTGTTCTGATGTCTACATGCTGCTTTCATCTGGAGTATTTCATGTTTATCAGATGAAATGAGGGTTTAGTTTCCCGGGTTTCGCTCGGTCGGGTCGCAGTGTTTCCACATTAAGGCCGATTGATCTGAACGGCCCTGAGTGCAGTTATGTCATCACCTGCATCATAACTTTTCATATTCACACACAGAAACACAGGAACTCAATTAATGGATTGATTCTCCGCCGCTTTGTTTCGCTGCAGCAGCAGACGTTGCTGCAGATTGATGCCAGGGTGGAACGACAGCAGAGAACAGCTGCTGCTGCTGCTGCTGCTGCTGCTGCTGCTGCTGCTGCTGCTGCTGCTGCTGCTGCTGCTGCTGCTCGTCAAGCTGGGAAGGGTCAAAGGTCAACTTCTCATCAGCTGCCAAGGAGCAGACATCCATCAGATTCAGAGAAACAAGATGGCTGCCGGACCGAGATTAGAAAAGCTGCATCTGGATGGAGGACAGGATGTCAGAGATGAAGCACGGTGCTGGATGGTTGATGATGTGGGCTGTTACTTCTTAAAGGGACAGTATTCTGTATTCACCATGCATTTTTATTGCACTAGCAAGTAAAAATTATACATATATCAAATATGACTTAAAATAAATTTTACTTCATACCTTGAAATTGGGCCAGGGGTCAGGGGGCTGCACAGTGGTGCCGTTGGTAGAGCTGTTGCAGCAAAAAAGTTCTGGGTTCGATTCCCGGCCCTGGACTTTCTGCATGGAGTCTCCATGTTCTCCCTGTGCCTGGTGGGTTTTCTCCAGGTACTCCGGTTTCCTTCCACAGTCCAAAAACATGAGTGTCAGGTTAATTGGTTTCTCCAAATTCTTCCTAGGTGTGTGTGTGTGTGTGTGTGTGTGTGTGTGTGTGTGTGTGTGTGTGTGTGTGTGTGTGTGTGTGTGTGTGTG
>CAEGAF010064371.1:0-23952 GCA_903067075.1 Micropoecilia bifurca
ACAATTTACTGTACTTTCCTTTGTACAAGAACATTTCTGATAATGTCCTGCTGTCAGGCTGCTTCATCTGAAATACTGTTGATCAAAGGGCAATAAAAAAATTAAATTCTATTGCTTCCTTTGTCTCTTTACAGATCAAGTACAAGTCATAATGTTTAATCCAGCCACATAAGAGTTATTGGTGCTTACAGATTTTCCTGGGAAAGTGATAAGTTTAATCATTGTTTATTTGCATAGATTTTGCCCCAAATTCTATGCGTAGAGAAAGAATCCCAAAATGTGTTGTCTTGCATCAGCTATGATGTTAAAGCCTCTGATGTAGTAAAACTAGTAATTTAATCTAACCCCACACCTCCACTCTAGCCTTAGACTTAACCAAAAATACTGGTAAATCCCTTGTTATTTTTTATTTATTTTTATTAAAACTTGGTTTATTTATTTAAAAAGTTTGTTAAGACCTGTATCTTTCAACATGTACAGTGCATAATACTGCAAACATATTTCTGGAGGAAAGTAAAATATCAATGCATAAAGGTCTAGACAAGAAAATCCCTGCTGCATGAAGGAGATCTTTGAGGCCCCAGGCAGCACTGCATGAAAAACCATCATGCCTCTGTGTCGTTCTGTGGAGATGTGAAGAATGATGCATATGCGAGCTTACTGACCAGAGGCACTAAACCGAATTGATGCAATCATTTTTTTTCCCCAACTGGAACAAAACCAAAGTGTAGAAGGCAAAATGTCACAAGACTGAATGAAGAGCATATCAAATGCCCTTTGATTGGAATTTGAATGGGAGATGTAATAAACAAAGTGGCTACAGAAGAGAGATGTAGCAGGTGGGGATAATTGTTTTAAATGTACCGTTTAACTTCACACAACCAAAACACACAACATAGCCCAAAAAGAGTAAATAAAAAATAAAACTGCAGGCGCAGTTGCTCATGATGACCTATAAAAAAAACTTATTGTGACTCAGACCAGCCATCTGGTGCAGACAGAAATATTTGAGTGAAACAGTAATGCACAAAAGGTAAAGATGATAAGAAGACCCTGTTATCTGTTAAAAAGAACCTGTAAAATCCTTTGGGTTGGCAACTTTAGCATGTTTAAAGGTGGCACTGATGCACAGAAAAATAGTGTAAGGTACATATTCAGTGGTGTCTGATTATGTCAACAGACAAGAGTTTGGCATATTTTTGATGCAAGTCCAGATCAATTGACTGAAAATGAAGGACTACATAAACAGCCAGACTGAAACAGTTAGTCTCGTATTCAACAAATAGAGATAGAATCTCCTTGCAAAAATGTAGCAGTGAGTAAGTTACCCTCAAAGCTCGACATATAAAGTAAGCTTAGATGTAGTTGAACTCATTTTGGAACTGCTCTCCTGCATGTACCAAAGACATTAGATTATTCCCTAGGGCTTGTTGATAAAGGTTAAATTAAATTAACATATTTATTTACTTATCACCACTAATTTAATTTTACTGATTATTATCATTACTATTGCTGATGTTATTCAGTATCTTTACATTATTCCCTATAAGCTATGACTATAATCAAATACCTCAGGTGAGGTCACACAATATGTTGTTTTACTGGAGCTGCAACATCTGCAGCGCAGACATGGGAAATAAAAAAACAGTTCGCACGCGACTAAAAAAAAAAATTCTCCCACAGCCTCAATCTACCTTGCTACTACCGAGTGCGGTCAAGCACAGCCCTCACTTTCTCCAATTGAGTTGGATTGGTGAGGAATTTATCGGATTACACTCTGATTGGTCGGCTCCTCCTCGTCAGCCTCATTGCATCACCGTCATGATTCTCCTCCCTTCTCCCTCCCAGCATCTGGAGCTCTGGGATGCTGAGGCAGAACAGAAGCGTATCGGCGGCACCAGGAGTGAGAGTGGGATGAGGACGCAGGATGAGGTAGGAGCAGCAAGGACGGCTATTTTTATTCCCTATCTGCTATGGCGCGTGCGTGCGCAGGTTGAGCTTTTTTTTTCCTGGACGGTTGTGGAGCGCAGTGAGTCGGGATGGTCCTACTTTGTTTTTGAAAGAACCCTGCAGTGTGGGGGACCCATCCATCCTCTACTCGTGCGTCCTTCCTGGTCTCTTTGCGCTCAACCGAAGCATTTCGGGCGTCTCCTCCTTTATGGCGCTTTTGATCTCCGCTCATGTGCGTTAGGGTCATCATGCCCATCTGGGTATTTAGCGACGCGGCTACTTAGACTCAATCCCCCTGTGAGCTCACACTGATCTCTGTCCTATTTGGCAGGGCTGCCACCTCTGCGCTCCGCGTTAGAACTGCGGAGGTTGTCCAGCTGGGCGAGGAGGAACAGGAGCTGCATGGTGTTAAATATCAAACTTTGAAAGACATCCCAGAACAGTCAGGACATCTAGGACATCTGTTTTGATTTTGTTTGTTTTTTCCCCAGGTTGATCTCTAAAACGTATGAACCCAAAACTTTCTAATTTTATTTGTGCTTGTCATTGCTCCCACTGAATGTAATCAGTGTAGGGAAGTGTGTGAGTGGACAGCCTCCACTGCTGCGTTTAAAGTAATAGAGATAGAGGCAACATTTTTCTTTAATTTTAAATTATTTTAGGCAGTGCAAAACACTTCTTGAAAATATCTGTGATGTAAAAAAAAATGCACCTTAGAATATCTAAAAGATGTTTTGGAGAAGTTATTTTAGACTTTCTTCATCAAAACAGAAAGTCCCACATTGGGATAACAGAACAAAGC
The DNA here is from genome assembly GCA_903067075.1 of Micropoecilia bifurca. Classification (NCBI taxonomy): domain Eukaryota; kingdom Metazoa; phylum Chordata; class Actinopteri; order Cyprinodontiformes; family Poeciliidae; genus Micropoecilia; species Micropoecilia bifurca. The sequence goes on from CAEGAF010064371.1 coordinate 2,753, forward strand.
TTTTCTGAAAGTATAGATTCAAGACTATCGCTATTACTTTAATGTGAAAATGTAGGCTTATCATTTGTGAAATAAATGCAATTCAAAACAAGAAGACAACTACAACAGGAAGAACAAAGTATGTTTAACACTGAGCTGTGTGAGAACCTTTCTTGGCGTGCTGACCACAGGTGAGGGTGTATTTTTGTTGCTAAACCCCTTGTTCACACCATGACACAGTGATTATGTGTTGCTGTGTGCTTCTTGTGAGTGCTCTCACTAATCACTTTTCTCCACGTCTACTGTGTGCAAAGCCTTAATCCCCGATTTAAAGTACTACATCTTTGCTTAGTCAGTGTTGTCTGCCTTGTTGCACTGGGCTTACAGTCTGCAATTTATGTCAGTGTATTGAAATGCATTCCGAATAAATATTGTTGGAATATTTATGAGGCAACTTTAGTGCTGAAAGGATGAATTAATGATCATTGTTTCTTTAATTTTTGAAATGCCTAATGCTACCTCTTAGCATATGCTATTTTAGATAACAATTTACATAAATGAACGACAGACAAAGGCAGACCGGATTTGTCTGCATGCCTTTTAATAGCAGACATACATAGTTGGTGATGGTGTTTAAAAATTAAAGGGAATATCTATTAACTTTCTATTTGCTGTGGGATCCTTGACTGGTTTTTGTTTCCACACTCAAAAATGACTGTTCTTTGAAGGGGAGATGAAATGTTTCAAGAAATAAAATAAGTCAAATTGCATTCTACTGTGTTTTAATACTTATGGCAGATATTGATGTGTTCTGTGCACATTGGCCCTTGGTTAAAATCAAAGGACCTTGTGAAAATCTACAGCAAAGAGAGTACTGTCCGACCTGGGTAGAAGGATAAAGAGGTTATTAATCCAAACGTAACATGAAAAGCCAGATTACACTTTTCAAACACACTCAGGAACAAAGATCTTCATTTTTGGAAAGATTTGTTAAAAAGGGAGACTCTTGCAAGCTTGGAATATCAGCTAAACTGTGAAGAATGTGGGTGGCAGCATATGGAAATATTGAAGCAACAGTCAGAAAGTTATAGTTTAGGCAAAGACAGGTCCTCCAAATGCACACTGACTTAATTGTCCTGTCATATTAGTAACCATGTTGTTTATGGACAGCAAAATTGATGTTTTGGAGTGGCGCTAATAAAGCTCTGATCTCAGTCTGTTGGAAAATTTGTCGTCAGGCCTGCCTACTAAACCTGACTCAGTTACAGCCGTCCTATCAGGAGCAATGGGCCAAAATTGATGCAGATTAATGTGAGAAGCTTGTGGAAGGACACCCACAACATTAAAATAAAGCCATACAGCATAAAAGGCAATTCCACCAATACTAGGAAAACGTGTACATACTCTTAAAAAACATAAAATAGGAAAACTCACTGTCTGATTTATTGCCAGACAGTGAGCAAAAAAGTCATGCATTTTAAATTAAGTGCATACAAATATTAGCTGTATATAAGTAAAGGCAAGGAGAACTAAAGATCTTTGTTTTAGTGTGATGATTTGTTCGTACAGCTATTGGTTAAACTGTGGTTGTTTTAAGTTTTTGGTTAGGGTTAGGGTTACATTGTGGTGTCTATTAGCTAGAACAAATCCTCAATAAATGCTACAAAAAAAAGTCAACTCTCCCTAATATAAAGCTTTATTTAACCAGATTAGTCTCACTAAAATCAGATAACTCTTTTGCAAGGTTCAAGTCAGTAGCTGTATAATTACAATCAAGGCAAAGAACACACATTAAAATTTACTCACAGAAAACCTTTGCAAAGGTTTGCAGCATATTTCACAATAAGTATAACTGTGCAAGCAGCTCCTGTTCCAAGAATTTGATAAAACAGACTTAACTGATAGTAAGTTACACATCTCTTATTGTTCCCCATTTGACTCTAAGACTGTATTAAGTCTTTGTAGTTTATTAAGATCCAGTTCAAATAAAATCCACATTCACTTTTATCCTAATTTTGATCTTAAGTTTGGGTTTCAGTACGTCCCTCAAGTGAAAATCTTGAAAATAGGTATATTTTGTTTATTGATACTGTGGCGTTTTTGACAGAAACAAATCACCTGAGGCCCATTTGCAAGAAAGATAAACAGAATAAAAAGCAACATTTGTTCAATCTAGTCTAATTTGTTTTAAACCAATACAGATCAATTGAATCCAAATACAATCTAACCAAACTGAGTAAATTAAATTTTGTTTTGAATTACAAATTTGCCAATTAGTTTTGAACATTTGGGAAATTAACATTTGCAAGGGGAGAAGGGAGGTCATACACAGTGAAGATAATAAACTCCCTTTTAAACTGAAGAAATCACAGCAGGGCCAGATTTATTAAGCACAGCAATCATCCACAAATACCTAGAGGATCAGAGGAAAGAAAGGGGATATAAACAATACTAAATGCCCCAGGCTTGTAATTTCAGCTGTTGAAAAGAAAAAAAATGGAAGAAAAACATTAAGTTATTGGAAACAACAGTAATATTAAACCCGCAAAAGGAAAACCAAACATAAGTGAGCAGATATCATCATGCTGGCAGTCAGTCTCTCTGCCTTTCAAGCACAGATGGGCATTATCTTCTAAAACATTTTGTCTCACCTTCTTTTACTGTAAAATCAAAGTCCCAATATCATGGCAATTTCCCCACTAGAACAGATTTTTTTTTCACTTTTGTCAGCTAAATAGATTTATAAGACTGGTATATTTAGAACTAGAGTACACTTTACTAAAAAATATAAATTTTAAATTTAAAGGTATAGGCAACAACAGCAACACTTGGGTAACAGAAACATTTGCTATGCAGAAGAAGAAAATCAACCTATGAGCATGTTCAGCATAAGATATCATGGACAGTTTATATTTAATAGGTAACAAAAAAGCTTTCTTTTTTGGGAGACCTTTCTAATCATTAACAAAGAGTTATAGAAACAAATGAACATCTCAGTCATATCACAATTTATTGACTACTACTTTCAATATTTGATATTAAAGAAGAAAACTGCTATGTTCACAGTAAAATCTGAGTATGAGATACTTTTTTAAAAAATTGTGAGGTGTATGCAGAAATTGCAGAGCAATTCACATTGGACATGACATAACCAGGCTTGTTGTAATACCACTGCACCCTGTAATTCCCTCTGAAAATGTTCGGTGGGTACCGCAAGTGAAACCGACTCAGGTCCTCGTACAGGCTGCTCATGAGAATGATATGAGTCATACATATAAATTCTGAATAACTGCTTTTGACAGCTTTAAGGGCTTATTTTGTGATTCTTAGTGAGGTATTTATTATATAGCACAGTTTGTTGAACGGGTTTGTGTAAAATGGGAACAGAACTGGATTACTCTATACTGCAGAAGTCTTTTACAAGTAAGGTGGAATATCATCAAAGTCACTCTGGGTTTAGCTCCAAGATATTTCTAACCGCGGTTTCTCCATATCACGTTGTCATGTTCATATCGAGAAAAAGTTCGTAACTTGCTACTGTTCAATCGGGCATCATTATTTTGTCCACATGTGGAGCTTAAGAGTCCAAATAATATATAAGTTGCTGAAATCATGAAATGTTGAATTTTAATTTAGAGGTTTGCAAACTGATATATTTTATTGAATTTCATATGAATGTGTTTTGTTTTGTCATTTATAATAAAAAAGTACTTTTTCAAAATAGTAGCCTTTTAAGACACAACACATAAATAACAGAGGCAGCAGGTTACAGGAAGCACAATGAAACAACAACATATCTCTGTAATTGATGTTCTATATGCGTGATGCTATGCTATGTAGACTTTTATCACACATTTCTATACATTTTTTATTTATTATATATTTTAAATAGTTTATATTGCTTTTTTACATTAAAAAAAACATTGGGGAAACCAAGTTTAACAGCACTACAGTGTTAGGGCAGCAGGGTCGGTTATCAGAGGCATGTTTTCTACTTATTTTATTGATTATCTGATAGTAAGCTGCTGGCTGATAAGACTGAGACAAAGTCAAGCAATGCATTATTGGATACTCAAAGGTCACAGTAGAAATAGGCTGTTTGCACTAAACCGATCTCTCGATTGATTAACTTGATATTCTGTTGGTTTATTTTTCAGTCTTTTCTTAGTATATTTGTATAAAATAGTTTTCTTTCTGGCTGTTTAGCTGAAGATTATTGTGCAGGTTACATCTGCATTAAGTTGATTGAGTTCTTGTTTGAAATGCTTGACTGGATATGTCCCAGTGTATCCAGTATAGATTGGGATCATTAATGACTATAGTCTTAGTATGAGCACACCTTCACTGCATATGTCGGTTTTCACATTATTGTATTGTAAGTATTGGTTTATTGAGTTTAAGTGTACAGTGTATAATGTACATCCTGGAGGTATTATTTTTATTTGCTGTGATTCAAGCTTTTTTTTCTATTTTCTTTGATTAGAATCTGCCATTACAACTACGTAAAGAAGATTTTAATGAATTTTCTCTAGGTAGATTTGATAGGAAGCACTACTCATTGAAAGTGTTGTTAACAGGTATGAAATACATCACATTTTATGAACATAATAAATGGTTACCCTGTATATAAATACTGACTGAATGATATCTTTTGCTAGGGATGCTTGACATGGAAATAACATTTTATATCAATACTTTTAACTCGGCCTATATCTACTCGGCTACTTTAAAACATCAGTTGAAGGAGCAGCTAAACCTGGACATAGTACCTGCTTTAAAAGACATTCTGAAACAAAGTAGAATTTAATCAGCTCAAGCCTTGTGCCGAGCAGACGGAAAATAGTTTGAGATGGAAAAACTAATTAATCCAGTTCTTATATCGTTCTTGTAGCTTGCAGACTTCAATTAATGATGGCAAATTCCTATCCCAATAGATTTTTTTTTAGGGATAAAGAAAACATAATAATCCTCATTTCTGCCTTGTACAATAATACTTGGCACCTGAGATCTTGGCACCTGAGACAGAACAACAAAAACATGGTGGAGAAATCAGAGTAATATAAGGTAGGGAATTTTCATAAATATTTAAATAGAGCTCTTCTACAACCCTTGTTATTGTTTTCTATGTTTTTGTACAAAAATCACTTGTTCATGTGAGTTTTATCTCATAATTATCTCATAAAGGTGAACGACAGGCTTTTACATGCTGTTCACCTAAAATTATGGGGGATGACTTTATTTTTCCTCTGACTTGAGGATGCCAAGTGATTATGGTATCCAGCTTACCTCCTGCTGTTAGCACCCACTTATGTACCATATTTATGGAACTGGCTGCTTTTTTTATTTACACATTTAGATCTGCATTTTGTTCCCAAACTATCAGTGTTTAACTATGTCCACTACGTCCCATATTTAACCCAAAAACAACATGGCATTCCCCTGCTTTTCATTGATTTGTTATTGTGCCTTAATGTCTCATTTCTCTCCTTAATAATTCAGATGCTCTTACGCTGCTACTGTAATTGCTTTTGCATCTTTTAGATTTAACTCTTAAGCACACAAAGAGTTGTCTTTTATCGTTGCTGATAGTTTATTTGTGTGTGTGTGTGTATACAGGTGTGTGTGTGTGTGTGTGTGTGTGTGTGTGTGTGTGTGTGTGTGTGTGTGTGTGTGTGTGTGTGTGTGTGTGTTTTCTATTATTTGTTGTAGTCTTGCCACAAACAATCGCAAAATCCTCCAGCTTTTACATGAGAATCATAAGATTGAGATTGACAGTTCTCAAGTAAAATGAGTATGTAACCAACATTCATAACATTTATGCGGGATTAAATGTTTTTTTCTGTTTCTTAGGGACAAATAGTGAAGCTGTGTTTTGCAGTAAAGTATTTAGTAACAAGTCCATTCTATGAGTGGTTCAAAGGCACCTTACTTGAAGAATGATTGTGAACAGGGTCCTTTTGCAGTGTGACTTGATTTCCCCTGTGACTCTCCAGCGAAAGTATATTTTATTGCTGTGGAAAAAAAATCACTGTGGACAAATTGTATATAGGATGTGACCTTCAAGTTAAGAAAAAGGGAAGTTACAGCACTACACCTATTTTGTTGCGGTCACTTTTTTTGCTCTTTTTATAACTTGTTGAAATTGTAAATTAGTTACATCTATATTTAGTTATAACAAATATGAAATACATTGTTTTATATTATTTGTGCTTAAAGTTTTAATAATCAGAGGGTTGTTAATGGTTGTTTGGATGTTGGAGTTGTAGAATGGATATGTCTAATGGACTTCTGGAGATCGTCTCTAGTCCCTCAGTCTTTCTCAATGGATGATAGATGGATGTTTCCAGTAGAGGTAATGCACTGAGATATAGGCATGTCCTTTTTTTCTTTTTTAGCAGTTTTGATCTTACTATTTGCTTTATATTTGCACTGGACTAACTAAGTAGATTCAAACATGCTCATCAAGTATGTCAGTTGGGAAAATGTTCATCTTTAATCTGATCCATTGAAGTTCTCTCTACAGTCGCAAACAAAGCAGGCGTGGAAAACTGATTTGAGGGCAAGAGAAAATTATGTTACTTCTAAAAATAATATCTTAATCAACCAACCAACCTCTTCTGACAGTCCACAGTCAGAATGGTGTTTTTAAATAAGTAGACAAGGTGCCCAGGTGCGGAGCTATAGGGGGGGGTGGGCCCAGATGGGTGCCCATGGGGGCCCATGGGGTCTGGAGGTGCCAGAGAGGGAGGAATGGTTTCAAGTCGCTTTAATGTCTAATTATAAACAGAGAAAGTGCGCCCTCGCCTGTTCAGAAAGGTGTATGTAATGTTAAAGTCACTGTCCCTCAATGGAATATATAGTTGTCAGTCCCAGTGGCTGTTTGACTCACGGTTTAGCCAATGTGCTTCCTGGGTAAAAATCCAACGAGACACGAGGCCCAACTTCCCTCCACCCCCGCTCAACAGTTTCCAGCAGCACAGGCGATACACGTGAGGGGCCCCGGGCATTGGCCCCGGGCATTGGCCCCGGGCATTGGCCCCGGGCATTGGCCCCGGGCATTGGCCCCGGGCATTGGCCAATGCCCGACGCTGACTTGTTCTGCTAGTGATACTGCCAATTGTCACAAACAGTAAACAGTAAAATCATCTATTTAACTGATTCATTCATTCTGTCAGATTATAAAATCTGTAATCACACACATATGTTTCGTTGATTAACTTGTAATAACTTTAGAACAAGAAGAAAAGAAAAACTAAAAATGGGTTTTTGTTTCAAGCTGTATAGTTGCTCATACCTCCCCCCTCCCCACTCAAACAAACTCCTCAAAGTCTTTTTTGTTACAACACCCAAATGGGACATTGGTAAATTAATTTGGTAAATTAATCAGATTAATGCATGTGAAGCAATATCTGTTGTAATGTTTACTGTGGTAAGATTTGTGTACTGCTTTTTCAAAAAAGCAACAGCAGGATTTTAATAACTATTTACATTATTTTACTATTCATTTTTAATTCTAGCTTCTGAGACATCTCTGAGGACCTTACTTTTTTCATTTTTCTTTCTTTCCACCAAAATTGCCCCCAGCTTTCAGCAGATGGTATGTTCCCCACACAATTTGTGCAGCGCAAACAGTTATATTTTCTTTCAGTATTCAAACCATTTTGCCTTGGGTGTTATTGAAATAGATAAACAGAAATAGGGAGGAGTATCCCCAAACATTCACATTAACTCGCAATTCTATTTCAAGAGCTTTATCTCAGCACCTCCATTCCAAATGAAAAGAAATGCAGCCTAAGCATGGAATCTCTTAAAGTCTCTTATTCACTACATGGTTTACAGTATCTAGAATCTTTCAACATCAATGGCAGATCTGGGTTGTCCCAGTGGAAATTCAGAGTCTTTTTACAGTATTTGGACCATGGACAAAACTGAGACAGTCATTTATGTTTCAACAGTTTTGGATGTTTTTTTTTTATTTTGAGGTAAGAAATCATTTTCTGGTAGTAAAGAACATTTTAAAAAATACATCTAGTGATATTGTAACTACAAAGTGGCCTTGAAGGGGTCAAGTTGACTTTTGAGATGTATTCTGAAATACCTTTCTTCAGTTTCTGTGTTCCTCAGAAAAGCATCTTTTATGCACAAGTAGGAAGCAATTTGATGCCTAGCAATATGTGAAGGTTGAGTTTATTCCCTGTTATATGTATGTTCATTCCTCTGTCACAGCATTCTCTACATTACCTCACTTTTTTTGGTATACTATCACTTCAAAGCTTTTCCAACATGAACACATTTGATGCAAATGAATGGTTTAGTTTCTGCATCATTAAATTTGAGTTTTAATTAATGTGCATGAGAGAGAAGTAATGCAATATGCAGTTATGAATGTGTCTGGGTTAATCACACATCATTTTGTGTTGATGGAAGAGTGGATGGTATGAAATAATGAATCTGATTGTCTGCACATGTTTACAGAAGACTTCTTTCAGAAAATAAAAGATAATGAGAAGAAATCAGTGTTTTCTCATGGAGAAAATGACTGTTATGTTGCTACCGGGAGCCTGTGTCTCCCTAGATATGTCCTCTTATTTAAAATCACCCTAAACAGTCTCAAGTAATTTTTACGTATGAGGTGGAGACAATAATGGCTTCATCAGTCAGATCATTAAAAGATGCAATTTAGCCATTCAGACATATTTCTCATTATTTTATTAACAGGCCACATGCTTTATTGAGATGTATCTATACGACTTGTGTAGACAGCGAAGATATGCATTTATTTATTTATATGTTTTTAATTTTTTTATGTGAAAGAGACTGATGCCATAAATTTAGATCATTATCTCAAAACAATATGATGCATCGTGTTGATTATAACAACTAATTAGTATCACCCATCAAAGGTGAATCTTTCTTCAACCTCTTATGTTGCACCTGTTAATATGCGTTGCAAAAATATGCATTGCAAGATTATCTATGCCTATGAAAAATGTTTGCATTATTTTTTTCACATCACAGTTACACACTTCAATTTATTTTACTCAGGTTTAAGTGATAGTCCAACACAAAGTAGAACACAGCACTGGGAAAGCAAAAGGAAAATAAAGTCTTTATATAGATGTGCAAAACATACGCTGAAAGGCTTAGAGCTGCAGTTCCAGCAAAATGTGGTCCCACAAAGTACGGACAAAAGGATGAAATATAAATGCACAGCAAGCATTCCAAATTTTTATTTGCAAACATATTTAAAAACAATTTATCATTTGCCGTCCTCTTCACAGTTATGTACTACTTGGTGCTGGTCCATCAGTTAAAATTCCAGTAAAATACATTCAGGTTTATCTTTGTTATGTGGAAAGGTGGAGTAATTTGAATAGTTCTGCAAAGCACATCCATTCCTTCTTGGTTTAAAATATCTATTAGTTATTGCAGCATTGTAAGCAATAGTGAACTGTATCTTGAACAACTGAAAAAACCCTCCTGCACTTTGACTTAAAGAAAAATACTTCTGCAAGTGAGTTAAGTAACAGTTGCTTTTGCTCCAATAATTATTCTTCTCACAGTGATTTTATTTGACCAAACCAGCACTTGACAAAAATACATCATATGATAATGGAGTTATGAGAAATGTTACAATTAGAAATAGTAGAGATGACAAATGAAAAATATATTTATGATCTATGGATTAAGATTGTTTCAAACAACCAGTAACATCTCAAATTTGTAGAGGTACAAAAAGTAAGATTGGGAATAATATGTTTCCTGCCTTGAAAAAATATTAGAATCACACCCAAAAAAAGGCTATGCTGGTCTCAGACTTTTGCAAATATTTATGCCTTTATATAAGAAAATCTGCTGATCACACCACCATTTCAAAGTGAACTCATATTTTCACTTATTTAACAGTATAGACCCATATGCAGCTCATGAAAGAGACTAGTGTGTAAAAGACATTAAAGATTAACCTCACAACCCGCTCTTCCTGTAGTCACCATTCATACATGCAAATCATCACATCTCCAAAAGTGATGAGATGTGAACATGGAAACTGTTATAAATGCACATCCAAAAGAGATTTTCACTGCAATGTTAGCTTCATCAACCCAGTCCGATGATCGACCACTGAAAAACTCAAAAGTCTCTTATTTTTACTCTGTGTTAGGCAGGCCCTACCAGATTTAACTAAAAACACTCTTCGGTGTAACTGACTGAACACTCAAAATTAGTTGTTTTCAATAGAACTGAAATGAAGTCAGAAGGAGCAGAGGTAGACGAAAGAAATGTTGTGAAACTGCTTTAAAAAAATCTATTTTTCTTTGCGTTGTCCAGATCAGGAATCTCCAGCTACAGTTCTGAAGAGCTGGATCCTGAAGTATTTCAATGAATCCCTGCACCATCACACCTGCATCAAAATAAAACAGCTCATTACCTGGCCTCTGTAGAACTGGTAGACATTGGGAGATAATTGAGACATATGATTTAGTCACAGATGTATACAAATGTTTCAGGACATGGGCTCTCAAGGTCTGGTGTTGGAGACCCATAAACAATGGAGACCCTGCTGGTGTCTGACTGCACATCGGATCTTGGTGTATTTCTTGGTTTTAGCAATATATTCTAGAGGATTCCATAAATAATGTTTTAGCATACCTACATTCTGGTATTAGATCACCAGTTTGTTCTGTGTTCTGTCTTTCTTCTGTGAGGCTCCTCACAAGAGGTGCTCCCTGAACCTATTGGACCTATCTTTGGATTATTAGGAAGGTCATATGATTTGGGTCATATGTGCAACGTGCTGAGAGCAGTTGCAAGGTTTTGTGTACGTGTTATATTATAGACAACCCCCCATATTTTACTGCTATTTCAGCAATTCTACCAGTACTAGACACACTGAATGCCTGAATTGTTACAATTTTTATCATTGTTTTAAAATACTGTTATCCCATTTTACAATAGTTTCTATCTCAGAAAAATGTGTGCCGTCGCCTCTTCTTCTAATATACATAAAAATAATAGTAAAATTGTATTCACTGCCTCCTCTGAGATGGTACGATTAAAGGGAAGTGAGATATTTTAAGCTAAAAGCAAACAAAAGAGGTCGGTACAGAGGAAAAATAGAACTGGTTTTTACTCCCGGCAAAAACAAGCTTTTTGTAAAAAAGAATATTTTTTTTGAAAATAAATATAGTTTTATAGCTGTTGTGGTGCAAAATTGCCTGACCAGCCTGAGGAGAAGCAAAAAGTAATTTCTGCAGCCAAGTTACTTACTGCAGGGGAAAAAACAGCTTTGACAGATCAAAGAATTGTTCATTTACATATTCAGGACATTAGGATGTAAAAACATTCATATGTTTAAGAAAACTTGAGGATGCTGCATTTAATCGCCTTGAAAGGACAAACTGATAAAATCTGTCTGCAGTACAGGTTGATGTTATTTCCTCACAAAAATAATCTTCAAGAATACACAAAAGGACCCTGTCACCATTGTTCAAAGACATTAAAAGACATTTTAATATCCTTCCAATAACTGATGAGTGAAGAAAAATGTTAGGAAAGAGGAAAAGTTTCTTTTGTTGCCCCGAGGCTTGTACAAAGTGCATAAATGTTATGTGACTCTTCTACACTCAAGTGATAAATGAAAAATATTTAACAGAAAACTAATTTAGTTAATAAACTCATGCAGACTTTATACATTGAGAGAGTAAACTCAGTTTTAAGGTTTTAACAAAAATAATCTAGTTTTTACCAGGTTCTGAGGTTACTGAGATTTATTACTCGAGTGTTATTTCTTACACAAGCATGAAATGAAACTCAACAGAAAGTAAACTCCAAAACTCTTCACACATAAAAAATACTAGAATCTAGATGGGGTGTCCTTTTGTTTTACTATGAATTTATTACTGTGAAATAAATGAATTTTTAAGTGTGAAATGTAGAACCTTGTAGCTTTTTATATGCAACTCAATTAGTGCTATTATAAAAGTGCCACTTTGAATAATAATACTGTGATTAAAAATAAGTCCTCATCTTTAAAGGTGATCTAAGGTGCCCTGTTCTATAAGTTCTGATTACTAGAATCACTTATTGTTCTTTTAGAGAATATTAATGTCTCTTATGCCAGCAGACATTTATTGTTGGTCAATTCATTTAGTAGGGAACCTTCCTAATTAAAGAGATTAGCCAATAAAATAGTGCACTTAAACTTAGCTAAAGATCACAATCATGAAAAGAGCATAAAAGAAAACATTTACGAGCAAAAACAAGCATGCATTATAGACACAAAAGCCTATCAACACAGACGCATTCATGCTTTCTATTTACGCACTCTAACCCTGGAGTCTTTTTTAAGAATTGAGAAAAGACTCATTGAAATTCGATTTCAGGTAAAAATGACATTTCTTACTTGAGGAAAGAAATCCGGCACTTTCTTTTGAGCTGCAAAAACAATTAGACAGAAGATGAATTAATCTAAGGCTGCATTGCAGTGTCTTTGGTGTGTTACAGTGACAGCCATAGCACAACAACCCCTCTCTGGTGGTGGGTGATTTCAAGCAGCTACTTATAAAGGCTCTGCTTATCTATAATAAGCGCATTCACAGGACTTTAGGGTGGGAAGTGGATGGTGTTCACCTGCCACAGCTTTCTCATTAGCCATGTTTCATTTCTCTCTCTCAGGTTATATGGTCACACTGCGATACACCTCAGGACACAAAAACCCACGAGCTTTACTCTACACACAAGCTTCCAGAAGACGAAGTTGAATCTCTCATTGAAAAAGATTTATTTTAAACAAGCTGTGTAAACAAAGTCTGAGTGTGAAGTAGAGTGGATAACGGCGCACGTACTGACCTAGAATCGATGTTGGTTTCTTTTAAGGGTAAATGTAAGGCAAAGCTGACTAAGTGCTTTTACATGTTCCCATTTGCTGCAGGTCATCATTTTCTTTGAGTGTCACATCAACAATGATGTCTGACAGCAGGGACAGGTTGAAAGATAAAGGTTAATTACTCTGCGTCCGCGTGCCCAAAGATTATAATCCTTCAGTCTGTGCAGTAATTGGTTTTCGAGAAGAGTACCTTCTTAATTGCTTTGTTGACAGGTTATGTTTCAGGTTACATGGATAAAGGGTGTGTTGTTGTGTTTGTTATGACCATAGTGTTTATACCTTTTGAGTGTTAAGAACATCGTCATTTCTTATACCTTTAAATTAAAGTTCCTCACAAGTCTTTTTTTTCCTAAATCAATTGTAAAATTTCCTAATCATGAAATTAGTGTTCTCTTTAGATGTCATCTTATCTCTCTATAACACTGCTGCAGATAAATCATGTTATCCTCAAAGACATTCTGAACATTTCATTAAACATACATTAAGTTTCTGTAAATCATTATGAAAATAGATGATCCTTAATATTTATCCCATTAGAAAAATGTAGACTAATTCAGGTCTCAACAGAAAGCACAATATAATGTATTTCAAAATGGAGATGGGCACAATGTGAAGTAAATGGGGAATCAATATACATTTCCTGAATGATCAGAGCACAAAGTACTTTAGGTTTGCAAGCATCTTTTTGTTTCTAATGCATTTATAATAACAACATTAAAGGGAACATTACTATTTTTAAAGTCACTTTGACACCGGTGATGATTCTTTCTGTTTTGGCTTACATGCCTTAACCGCAACATAGAGAGAAATAATAGGATAGAGAAGATGCATTTGCTACAATATAGCATTATGCCAAAGTGTGTAAAAACAATATCTGTGAAATGCAACAATGTATCAAGAAACATTTTTAAAATAACTCTCCAGTCCATTTTGTCATTGTATTTCAAGTTATTTCAAATACTTCATTAAATCCATGCTTGTGATCATTTACAATATATAACTTTTCCAATTCTTTCTAAATCTGGTGAAAAAAATAGGGACTTTCGTGATTGTAGATTTTTTTTTTAACAATGGCTCTTGGCAAAAAAATCTATAAAATATTGAAAAGCCTATTTAATTCACTTGAATGGTGCCAAATTTATGAGAGAAAGCCAGTTTTGAGTGGAGCAGCAACACTGGTTCTATGAAAAAATGTCATTATGTGGGACATCATCTTCTAATCCCCACTAGAGAACAAAAAACGGCTCATCAATTGAAAATTTCTCAATGCAAATGGATATTAAGATAATTCTGCGAGCAGTGTCAGTACCACTTTAATTTAATTTTGAATAGGCCAAACTCTATTCTTAAAGTTATTAAAGGTTACACTTGCAGAGCAGAGTTTGTGTCTCCAAAATTTGGGAATGTAGTCCTCTTGAGTCTGGTGGGATCAGCTGTTTGAGCTGATCAACAATAGAAGATTGACAAATTCTTGTTCAAAAAATGGATTATGTCCCACAACACAGCATAACCGAGCTGGTGATCAGGAAGAGAAGGCGGCGCCTGCCTGTTCAGGCTGTGTGCAGTTTCTCTGTGCTCCATTTAGGCTCATGTTTTTTAAATTGCTAAATGGCCATTATGTGTTGTTTTCTTCAAACTCTATTATCCGATCCAATTAACGGCACCAAGCAAAAGTCAAAAGCAAATAAATGTGTTTCAAATTCAATTCAAATTAGAAAATACTTTACATATTTAAAAAGAACTTACAAAAGTTAAACAATAAGCTTTGCACTGATAGAGCAAATTTGGCAAGATGTTCATCCCACAAACTCAACTCTGCTGCAATATCGGCATCATTGTCATTTGTTGGATCATAATCAGCGCGTATCCTTGGTTACACATAGCTTGAATCCCAAACCACAAATCTAAGCTAAGTCTGTGGTTTGGAGACTTTTGGGACTCCAGTCATAGTCTCTGTTATTTACGAACATTTATTGTGCCTGTTTGCTGTTTTGTTTGTTTTGTCAACAATAAAACTACATTATCCATTACAAATAATATGAATGTCAAATATGTTTTATCAATTTATCTTGATTGTTGATGAAAGACAAGTTTAAAGGTCATTTCTATGTTCCATATCATCAACTAATCAGTAGATCAGGTCCAGACAACTGATAGGTTTAGCTGTATCACCCAAATTGTTATTTAGAAATAAACAACAGTATCATATTTTGTTGTGGTTGATATTTAAAAAGCAGAACGGAATGGCAAAACTGAAATGGTGCCTTTGAGGTTTAGTGTTTATTTTTGGAAGGAGAAGGTCAACCAAGTGTCAATGCTCAACTTGCCACCAGCAGTTTAAATTCCAGTTTTCCCTCATAGACAAATAAAAATTAAGCTTTACCGATTTTATTTTGACTTATTTTTTTTTAGTTTTCCAGGCAAAGACTAAACACAAGTAAAAAGAATTTAGGCAAATGTGTCACCCATCATTCTGACTGTGAGATAAAAACAAAAAGTTGCTAGAAAAGCTTTATTTAATCTTTGATTTCCACATTGCTGCAGCCAACCTCCATGTCCTATGTGCCACAGTCTGTACACAGATATGTTTCATACTACATGTCAGTAACACTTCAGTGCCTTTAGATCTGACTATGTTTTTGCTGCATTTCTGTTGCCCCTTGAATATTTTCTCCACTGTCCCTCATTTAAGAACATCCGTAAAACTGACAAGACGAAATTATAGACGGTAAGTAAGATGGATCTACTACAGTAATTATCCTGCAGTTCAATTTCACTCATCATTGCTTGTCACTTCAAGCTTATATCTGCATGATGTGACTTTGTTTGACAGTGCTGAGCAGCATGTCGGAGGAATCCACTGAAAGCTGGTGAATTACCAATAAGCTAGCTTAATGCAGCTATGAAAAAACAACAGTAAAAACAGAGACAAATAGAAGATTCCACTTCCAGTGGTGTTAGATAAGACTTGCTTTGTTTGTACCAAAAGAGGTTAAGAGACAGGGGAAAAGCCAGAATAACTGTTTAATAATTCACCAATGTAAAAAGTACCTGAAAATGAACTTTTACTGACCTCCTCATTTCTGAAAATGTCAGCAAACACTTCACTCTGTGCAAGAGATGCTGGGAGGTTGCAGTTGCTGTTGCTGCTTCAGCGAGACATGAGAGGGGCAGGGTAGCTTGAGGTATTGTGACTTTCTCCCCAATACACTGACCCTCTGTTTTTAAATCTATCTTGTCAAAATTTATTGAAAGTTTCACACTTTTCTGGAGGGCTGTTTGTTTTTTTTTGGCTACTGGTACGAACAGAGACACGACATGCATCGATCTAGCTTTCGACTGATGGTCTGTTTCCTGACCTAGACAGTTAGGATTGATGTTGTTGGCTGTGGCATATAGGGAATGTGATTGAAATGCACTGTTTTTAGAAATAATAGATGTTACATCCACTGACGTGTGACAGGTCAATCATCTGACATGATGCAACGCTATCAGGACACTTTATAACAAAAATGTTTATAGATTGACTGGTTAAAGCAAGATTGTTAACCGGTTCTTCTACTGCGCACCTTTTCACCTTAATAAAGCTTTTCTTGTGGTTAATGGAACATTCGAAAATATTTTGTCACTCCTTTAAATAATTTAATTCATACCAGTTTATATTACTTTTATACATAAAGTGAATAAAATCAAGTACATTGGCATGCAGACATTTGGGATAGAACGGGTCGCTCCAAAAAGCTTGGTGAATTTGAGACTGGTACTGTGATGGGATCAAATCTGTTACTAAGCATTGTGCAATCAACATTTGGTTGCTGTAGAATGGCTGGGAATTTGATGAAGAGCTCCATTGCTTGAGGAGACCTCAGGGTAGAGCTGCTGCTCTTTGAAAGGAGTCAGTTTATGTAAGTCAGACATTTGATCCGATGACTTCCTGTTCGCTTCCTATTGGAGATTTTCTAGGTGTGTCCCGTTCAGAGAAGATCCACCAAAATGAACTGGTGAGTGTTGCTAAGGATAGGAATGCTTTAAGTTTCCCTACTAGACTTATTACCCTGTGTCCCCTTATCAGGTAAGCAAAGGATTTAGTGGATTTATGTTGAGCAAAACATTCAATTCAGTTTGTCTTTGTCAGTCTTGTTCTGTTCCTTGCTTGACCTAACACCTCAGCAATACTAGATGTCACATCAAACTATATTCTACATCAAAAATTACCAGCGAAGCAATTCACGAATCTAAGTGAATGGACTTATAAATAGAAAAATAGACCATGAGGAAAGTGTCAGGTTGTAGGTCCCGATTTCAGCTGAGGAAGTTTGAGAATCACTCAACTCAAACTGAATGTGGACAGAACATAAAATGACTTTTAATGTTTCACTGCTTCAACTCAGGTTGAGATGAAAACCGAACTGCAGGTATGCACCAAACAATTCAGTTTTCTCTTTTCTCAGTGGGACATGATTAACTTTTTATTATAAAAACCCCCACAAGTAAGTCTCCTGTATTTTGAAATATATAGAGTTATACCTAGTTTTAATAGTTTTGAAGGATTAATTTCACTAGCACATTTAATTATGAACATAAAATGAGAAAAATCCCATATGACTTCAGAAGCACATTTTGCTTCTTGTCCTTAAGTAGTTTCAGTTTGGATAATAACATCATGAAACATCATTTCTGTTGAGATAGCATAAAGAGAAACACCATTTATCATTCTGACTTATTCTATAGAAACATCATATTTACCTCCAGGTTTGCAGGGATGCTCCTCCAAATTGGCATGTTGAAAGAAATATCTGCCCATTTTTTCAGGTAAGAAGAATGTTAAATTTCCATTACCCAAATAACATAAAGCCATGGATAGAAGAAAGTAGTGTGCATAAAAACTACAATGTAAGTACATGTGCTTATTGTCTCATCTAATTGTATTTTAATGTGGATTCCAAGTATTTATTTCTGCAAGACATGAGTCCCAAGGTGGATCTGTGCTTTGTCTTAGGCACACAAGCCAGCAGCATCATTTTTTATTCCCAACATAAATCCACATTTCTCTGAACTTGAAGTACTGGCATCTGATTAATGGGAAGTAGTTAACTTCTGCATGTTATCCCTCGTGGCAGTAATCCTATGACGAATGTACTCTAAATTTACTTTGTTGAGTCAGAGTTAGTTATCAATTTTTTTGGACCTCTCATACATAAAAATGTAATGCTTTTTTTTGGAGTCAGTTATGTCGATAAAAGAAGTTATATTTACAGAAGTATCAACTGTATATCAAGTGCTGCTAAACGTGTCCAACTGTTTTCTTCAGTATTATTGTTACTTCAAGTTAAGGATTGGCTCAGATCACAAGTGACTAAATTTGATGCAGAAGTCATGCCTCTGGCGATGCAGCTAGATCTGGTCTGTCGTAGGGAGAAATCAGCTTAATATCAGGACAGAGTTTTAATAGATATTTCAGAATCTCTCTTCACCAACCTCCAAAATAATTGTGTTGGTATTACAGACACAAAACTTCACTTGGAGAAGCTGCTGTCACTTTCTGTGTCCATGCCATTAGAATAATTCATAAGGCTTATCAGCACCTCGTCAGGTCCATAATTTGCATGTACTAGTGGTGTTTTGCTGAATATTTTGGTGTTCAGTGTTGCCATTTGACACTTAATTATCTGGCTACTTAGCCCATAGATGTTTGAGAGCAATTGTGTCAACATAACCAGTTACATAAATGTTTATGTATTTACATTAAATAAAATTCCTGTTTACTGCCCTCCCCACCCCTAGAAAAACATAAGCCACAGCCTCTTCATTGAATTATAAGCAGGTCTGGCAGCTGGCATTAAAAAAGAAGGCCATATTTGTGCATTTTTCCTCAAAAAAAACAAAACAGAACTTCAACTTAAATATGAGACTTCCCTAAACTGGTAACTTTTTTAAACTAGCAGGTTTAATAAGGAGCCAGCTCTTACAACTTAACTCTGATCATCATTTCTCTAAGCAGATGAGAGTTTAACTTTGTTCTAGTTGTTCACAGCTTGGGTGATACACAGAAATACCATATTTGACAAAAGTATTTTACTTAAATCCCTTCCTTCATGCCTTTTCTTACTCTGATTTCAGTTTATACGCCTCCCTGGTAATGTAACTAGCTAACAGAGTCTTGTGCCAACTTAGGCATCTCCATGTTCTTTTAGAGATATTAATTGGTATTACTTATTTTTCCACTCCAGTAGCACAAACATCCGAACCTGAATTACTTTTTATCGACACAGATTAAGAGATGTAAACATCTCTCCACCTCTTCCAAACTCACAGTGACTGCAGTGTTTTACCAAAGGCTTTACAGGATTTCTCATGTGATAAACCCAAAAAGGAGAAAAGCAAAAGCTGCATAAAATTTTTATGAGTTCTGTGTGATCCTATCTTT
This sequence comes from Micropoecilia bifurca, assembly GCA_903067075.1. Classification (NCBI taxonomy): domain Eukaryota; kingdom Metazoa; phylum Chordata; class Actinopteri; order Cyprinodontiformes; family Poeciliidae; genus Micropoecilia; species Micropoecilia bifurca. The sequence goes on from CAEGAF010064371.1 coordinate 22,045, forward strand.
GCAGCCCAAAGACATAAACCAAAGCTTTCAAATTCTGCTTTTTTTATTCTAAACGCGTATGTACGAAGAAAAGCATGAAAAACCTTAAAGCAATTCACTTGAAATAAAAAGGTATCTTTAATACCTGTAATCCAGACTTTAATGCTGTTGCTCTTTAGTGTTGGCTCTGCACTCACATGCTTTGTTCACGGGCATTGACACCAACAAATATTTCTGTAATTTAAATCCGATATGTTTTCACTCTATTTACATACAATCAGCTACACATGAATCTTCTCAGCGTACATTATACATTCTTGCTAAAACTCTACCCAGATGCTTTACAGGCAGCTTCAACGTGAATTTGAATAGGTTATCTATCCATATAGATGGTAAATTAGACTTTGTTGTTCCTATAGTGTTGCTTCTCTTGTCTCACTGCCCACTCACACTTAGACAAGTGCCTTTACATTGTGAGATACAGCCATGCACATGTTCACACTGCATTTCACAGATGGGCAGGCAAACGGGGTTTGGATTTTTTGCCGAAGGACGTTTTGCTGAATGTTTGTGTTCGGGGGTCGAGGAGGAACTGAAACACCACATCCAGGTAGTTGCCAGACTCTTTCTAATTAACCCAGAGCTGCCCATCTTATTCAAATCTGTACTTTGCGCTGTCCTGTCAGATCAGATAACCCTGGATCTATTTTAATGTTTTATATAAACAAAGAAACATGCAGATTCTTCTTCATATGGAGGAGATTTGTATGCTTTTTTTAATTGTTTTTGTAGGTTCACCCTGGGAAGCTTTAGAAAATAGAGAGTGAATTTATATTTATATTTATAATAGCATTGGGATAAAAGCAGTGACTCATCTGGCATGATGCCTGGTGATGGTATCCTGGTGACTCTTTTTTTGCTGAGTTTGAAACAGTGTTTGGAAACAGCTGTTGGTTATGCAGATTTACATTCAGAGTTTTTTTTTTTTTACTTTTTGCTTGTTTGACCTTGGTGAGAAATGTTGCTTTATGGTAATTTTCTTTCTCTGTTTGCAAACTACTTAGCAGTCTAGGCCTCCAGGCCAAACTGGCTCATGTGCTGCATATAATTTCCCTTTGTATGGACTTTTGACTTTAGAGCAAAGTATCTGCAGCTCCTGTTGACCAGAGTAGTAGTAGAGAACATTGATGAGCCACAGCTCAATTACAAATAGTTTTTCACTTTCTTTTCCATTGAGTTAGGAATTTTGCCTTGACAACTAAACTTGGGAGAATAATTTGGTTTGGGGGAAGTATTATGTAAAATTGACTTTCTTAATCTTTATATTATGTTATAATTAGGGTTGTCAAACGAGTAAAATTAAAATCTGATTAATCACATGATTGCTGGGAATAATATATAAATAATATAAAAACAGTGTCCCAAAGTGATGTTAATAGAAACACTGGAAGTAATATTTTGATTTGCAACATTTTGTGTGAATGTTTTAAGGAAGCAATATCAATTTCATTTAATTATTTGAAATGGCATCATTGTTGTTAAAAGATGCTTGAAAGACCTTGACAAATTTGACAGCTGACATTTTTCAAAGCATATTTTCAAGAAAGTACAGTTGCAGCACAACTTATTCAACTTTCATTCTGCTGCTTTTATTAGGAAAATGTGCATTATTTAAAGGTTAAAGTGCAGAATGTATGTAAAGCTCTTACTGTTTGCACTGTGGCCGAGTTTATATGTTGCATTGAGACTTTAGAGTAAACAAAGATGTTCATCTAAGTAATAAGTCTATGGATTTATTACTGCGTGAGATTTGTGTATATATATATATATATATATATATATATATATATATATATATATTAAAAATAATATAAGGGGGGTATTTAAGACCCACACACAAAAAACTATAATCTATAAAGACTGTTGATA
>CAEGAF010064401.1:0-26791 GCA_903067075.1 Micropoecilia bifurca
ATATTTCACCATTTTTTAAGCCTGTAGAAAAACCTTACATTAATTGACTCCAATCTCTGCATGTGGAAGCTGTTAGTGTGAATCCGCAGCATGGAGTCATGAAATCTGTCAGTGCAAGTGAAACAAGTTCAGCAGCTTCAACAGGCCTGGATGTTAGAAGTTTAGAGGTCCAGGAAGTAAATACTGAGGATTCATGGGAAGATCGTCTTGTTGTACGGAGCTGGTAAGCTCAGACAGGTCTGTTCTAAAACCACTTCTACTCTAGATCTTCATGAACAATCTAGTGCAACAAACTGCCTTGAAAAGTCACCGAGTCCAAAAATAGAGTCCGCTCGTAATTTAATCTCCATGAATAAATGCTGCATTTTGAAGGCAACAGGAAAACCGTCAGAAAACGAACAAACAAAACCGTAAAAATCAAGGAACACACCAGAAAGACTGAATATAAAGTAATGTTTTACAGCAGGATTGGGTTTTAAAACAATACGGACCGTCCTCATTGTGACACATGGCTCTGGCATCATCATGCTGTGGAGATGACCTTCTGCAACGGGGCTAAATAAACTAGACAGCAGCTAAGATACACTGAGCAATATGGGATGGAGCGGTTCAGACCAAAGAATAATCACGTGTTAGAATGACCTAGTCAAAGTCCAGACCTAAATAACTCTGAAAACTGCTGTTCACACATGTTCACCATCCAATCTGACTGAGGAGGAGTTAGGAAAATTGAGGGAAACCTTCAGCTTTTGAATGTATTTTGAATATTGTACTACAAAAATGAATACAAATGAGAATAATAACCTCGAAAGCGGCAAAATCAAATAAAGATACCTTTAAATTTGTCGTCCTGCCCAGTGTCTGTCCGTCATCTCTGGAGTCCATGTACCTGCGGAGGTTCTGATGGAAGTTTTTGAGACCGTAGTAGAAAAAGACATCGCCCTGGGAAGAGAGCCAAAATATGAAGCAATGTGCTCTAGTCTGAGGCGCACACAGTAAATAATAATATTTAAAAATGAAAGTGATGTCATTTGGATTCTGAATTTGAAAGCTGAGCCATGGAAGGACCTGATATCAGTCCGTCCAACACGCTCACATGGGGTCGGTACCTTCAATGATTTGTCAATTGAAAACTCCACCCGACAGCTGCAGGTCTGCGCTGCGTTGCTCACATTTCGACGCAGGTCGAAACACTCATTGCAGCTTCCCAGATCGGTGTAGTCCAGCTGGAAGGGTGGAAAACGACAGACATGAACAGTGGCGCAACTACACATTATTCAGGTGGATGCGAAAACATAAATCCCTCCCGCCCCCCTCCGTCAGCGTGAAAGAACGACGCTCCCCCCGCCTTCCCTCCCTGACTATACCAAAGGGTAAAACTCGCTACTTTTACCTCGTTATGTGCGCGAGGTAAAGAAGCGTGAGGGGCGCTGAAGTATATGAGAAAACGTCATCGGCGCGTCGCCCCCTCCAGGCGGGGTTTTGGCGCCCCCTCTGGTGCTGCGCCCCTAAGCGTTGCATGCGCTGCATACCCACTTTTTGCGCTGAACCAGCTTCTTGGTTTCCCCTCCAGGACAGAAAATACTAAGTTTTTGTAAGCCTTAAGTTTTCCCTTCAAGTAAAGTCAGAGCTGAAAATGAGAAAAATAGTCAGTACAGAAAATACGGCCAACATGAAGAAAAAAAGCCGTTACGATTAATTACTCTACTTCACAAACTATTGGTGCAACAACTGGTCATTATGTGGCATTAGGGACATGTGGCTGCTGCTCATCGCGAGACTTGCTTTGTGTTTAATGGGAGAAGAGAAACGGGTGTTTCCTATTGGTGGTGATGAACAAGCCCAGTAGGCTACCGACTTTGTAGCAGTCAATCAGTAGGTGGAGTCAAAACACCAGCGTTTCTCTTTTTCGCTTTTTTGTAACGAGTAACTAAACCACACATTGAAAATGTATCGGAGTAAAAGTACGCATTTAAGTTCAGAAATATAGTGAAGTAAAAGTGAAAGTTATCAAAAATTTTCATACTCGAGGAAAGTATGAAGTACTCCAAAATATACTTAAGTAAAGTAGTGAAGTATTTTTACTTCGTTACTATACAATACTGATCATTATTATATTCCGACGCATAGCACAATACCTGTATGCAGCTATTTTTGTAATTGTGTTTTTATGATGTTGACTCCAGGAAGAGTAGCCATTGTCAAGGCAATAACTAATGGGGATTCTAATAAACAAACAAACAATGGCCACCTTACTCTACAGCCCTACTTTGGGTTTGTGAAGTAAAGTCCAGGAAAGAGGAGGAAGTCTGGGGAAAGGTTGTGTAAAATCAGCATTATGAAAACCTGGGTGGTTTCCACACCTGGTAATTCTGTAGCTTTGGTTCAGTTGGGATCCTAATAAAGATGAAAGAATCAACAGGGATGCTGAGTAAAGGCGAATTTAAAATCACATGGGACAATATTAAAAGTGACATTGGGATTGAAGGAGTCAACGTACATCTGTAGATCCAGCTCTTCTGAAAGTGCTACCAAGTCCCATTCTAGGCTGAACGCCATACTCCAATCACCGGCCCTCCTATAACCCTAAAATTTACAAAACCACAGCAGGTTCAGAGCAGCTTTAGAAACTGTATCTTAAACATTGGCGACTTAAATGCAACGGGCTGTTAACTCCTCAGGAGTGGATTGTGAATCACCAGGAACATAGCAGTCTAATTTAATTTTGTCCCGAGGCATCACTCATTGTTCCCATCAGAAGTTTATGGGCCTCAGGAGAGGCTGGCTGGTCCCCTGTCAGAAGGAGAGCAAAGTTTGAGGAATGAAGGAGTTCAGTTTTCACCTTTGTGCCTCCAGATATGAGTTGAGTTTCAATTCTTAAAATGTTCTCTTACTAATCATATGGATTTTGATTAAAGATATGTCTGCTTTAGCATAGATCAGTTTGATTTTTGATGGATTCTGATAAACAGGCACATCAGCAATCTCTGTATGCTGTTAAAGAGTTCAGTTCAGGTTTGTTAAGAACCAAAGAGTTGTCTGGTTTACCAGTTTGACTCGAAACTTAGGAATTCCATAACTTTTTATTCAGTAAACGCACCACAGGCCCAGTTTGAATCAAACTCCAGTTTGATTTTGATGATTTCACTGAGTGAAAAAAACTCTCATGATTTTTAGAGTATTATGGGATTCCTGTCTGTTCAGTGTCATCCATCATGAATTATAGATGATTCGTCCATCCATTCAGCCGTCCAACCATTTGTCTATCCATCAATCCGTCCTTTCATCCATTCACATCTATTAGCACAATGTACACCACACTTCAGATTTTTATTTGTAGAAGTCTTATTTCTTCTTTTCCTTCCTTTTCATCTGTATGTCTTAAAATCTATTAGTAAGTTACATAAAATCTCAATAAACACCTTAAAATAAAAGCTTCAGTCCTACTGAAAAATTCAGCAGATTATGAATGTTTCCTGCCTCAGTAAGACCAGTAGGTTGCACTGAATCCTAACTAAAGTAGTGTCCATGTAGGGAATGTTTCATCAGATAAAGATCTTAGCCAAAAAACTCAGCAGCTGAAGAAATAGTTGTTCAGTTACTAGTACTAATCAGGAACCCATATCAGACCTCTGCTGGCCTTAAAGCTCATAACAAAGCAGGTGATCAGACTCCGATCACCAATACCGATCACTTATACCGGATCACTTTTTTTTAATCATAAAACACTACCAGTTACATTATGTGGGAAAAGGAACCGTGAATTCACCTTAATTTAGACAAAAACTGGTTTTTAATAACTTTTCCAAGAAGAAAACTGAACAAAACAGGCATTGTGTCTAATGTACAAGTTAAATAGCCAGAACCCAAAACGCAGCCAAGACCAGAGTTCAATAAACAAAAGTTTTATTACTAAAAAAAAGGAGAAGGGAGGGGTCCACAGGGTGAGGTCACACTGGTGGGTCAGGAATGGAGGGACCACAAGGGTTGGAAGCCACCTTGGGGAGGGCTAGGGAGAAGGGGCGGGTGAGCCACAGGGCTCAGGGAGGTAACCAGACGACAGGGACCAAATCCACAAACCAGACTCTTTGTTGTTGTCACAATCCAGGGTCATACACGGGAGTTCCTCAGGCAAAAAATCCAATTGGCAGAAAGCTAGAGGCAAGGTCAGAGGCAGGCAGGGTTTGGCAACAGGAGGACAGAATACTTCAGGTACCGAGGGAGAAGGCAAAAATCTGTGGTCAGAAAAACAGGCAGGATCAGATAATCAGAAAACACACGAATCATAGAACAAGGCTTGAAAGCTGTGACAGAGGCAACAGACGATCTCGCACTGAGCTGGTGACGCGCAGGTGAGGGCAATGAGCAATCAGCACAGTCAGAGTAGAGCTGAAGGGTTGAAATCATGACATTGTGCAAATTGTACTGCTATCAATAATACTATCTTTAACAGACTGATAACATATGAGGCTCTGAAGAAGCTAAATAATGCAAAGAGCCAAAATAAAACCTCTCAACATTGCCAAAAAAATTCAAGTATAAAACTTAACATTCAAAGGCAAATACAGGTTCAATAAACAATCCTGAGTTACTGAATGAAAACTTCCTGATAGCATGGCGGCTAGCTGATTACTGCTAGTTCTGAGTGGCTGTTTCTGACTGAGCGGAGTAATTATGCAGAGCAGATTGATTATTTTTTTAGAGATTATCTGGTTAATGTTAGGACATCGAAAGTTTTAATACATTTGTAAAATGTATGTTTTAAAGTAAGATGCTGCAGCTTTAAGCAGAGGTTCGGTATCTGCAACAAGAGTCAATAATCGCTGATCATCGATTGTTACTCCTCTCAAGTTAAATCAAAGCTTAACACAGTTCTTGGTTTTCAACAGCCATTTATTGCGGACACGTCTTTCAAAGTCCCCAAAAAATGCCGTCAGAACTACAAAATGGTAACACAAACAAACCTAAATCTGTTCACAATAAATGGCGTATTTACATAAATAAAAGATACAAATAAACAAAACTGTACCTCATTAGCCGCATTGACTCCAGAGGAATAAAACTTAATTTCTTACAGCTTCTTCTGCTTGATCGGCCCATGTGGCTCTAAGTGGTCCGCAGAACAAAACAAAAGTTCCCCCTCCACATTTGAATGTACAATTAACATAATTTCAATAAAATTATCTCACAGTTGAACTTAATGTTTTATATTAAATAAAATCTAACTACTGCCATCTTAAACTAAACAACAACAAAAAACAATAAAAAATAAACCAGATGCAGTTGTTTTGACAGCAGCTACACCGATCGTGCATTTTTCACGAAAATCGGCCGATTATGATTGGTGACCGATCGATCGGCACACCTCTAATATATATATATATAAATATATATATATATATATATATATATTCCACACAAGAAGTTTGTCAGTTGTCTCCATACTCTTCCTGTCGGCATTTGCGACAGCAAAAATTGGGAGTAAAACCAGTCACTTGGTTCTTCAACAATAACTGAATCAATTTTTTAAAAAAGGTATCTTCTGTTGAGTATTCAATACCCAGTTGATTGTAATCACAAAACACCTTTTTTAATTTTGTACCTAAAAAAATAACCAATGTGTAAAAAAAAACTTCCTTTTCCTTCCTTTTCATAACTAAGACTAAACAAAAATTAAACAATAACTAGCAAACGCATTCTATAAACTAACTACAACTTGTTTAATTAGACAAAAAGTTGCAATAATATAAGATTAAGCTATGATGAATCACCCAAAACTATTATAAGCCTGGTTGAGATGACAGGCAATAACGCTGCCCTCCTGAGGACGGGCCTGCTAGTCACACAGGTCTTCCTGAAGTGGACGCTGCAGTCAGAATGGCGCGTCTAGAATCATCAAGAGGATCGTAACATCCTGGGCGGTGACTTCCTGCCGTCATGCTGCGGTGAAAAAGCCTCTGAGATGAGGAAGACCACATTTCCACAGGAGGCTGTGAGGAATGCAGGCCAAGAAACATTCCAGCTTTAATCACAAAGCCACAACTCTTGGTGGCACAACGAGATGCAGGAAGCTTTGTTAAATAGTTTTATATGAAAGGTCCATTAGTAAATGGATGGAGAACCCTCACATTACTCTGCCCTTTTCCTCGGCTCTTAGGAGCATTTTAGTACTTTTTATCTCATTACCTTTGTTTCACTGCAAATGTATGGTTCAGCCGAGGCGCTCGTTGTTCTTTCCAGCACAAGTCAGCTCTTTCTAGCAAACAGGCGAAGAAACACATTATGTTACCTGACCTGCACTTGCAGGTTGTGGCAGCTTTAAGGAGGCGCTGATTTTGCTTCTCAGTTGGAGCAAATGGGAGTGAAATAGGAGCAAATGGGAGTGAATCACTTTTTACACATGAAGTTGACAACTGTATGTTTTCACACATACAGTTGTCTTGTTTAGCTTGGTTAGTCTGGCTTTTGCACAGGTTTAATTGGGACCAGTTGGATTCAGAGCCGCAGCAAAAGTCAGTCCTCCCACGTCTGGGTTCTTCAACATAAAAAAATCGATTGGTTCCCTCAGGTCCATCTAATCTAAAGTTGATTGATCTTATTGATTTCCAATGAATAAATGATGAGCTTTCTCTTGTATAGAGAAGGTCAACCATCTTTCCATAACAATGTTTAAAAAACATTAAATGTTTACATTATTTTGTGTCAGCAATTCTGAGTACTGACTGAATAAACAAAAAATGTAGTTTTCTCATGTTATTAAACTTAGACATATCTGTAAATTACAACATAGAAACCTCTTAGGTTGCAGATTAGAAAATTAAGATGAAAAAAATTAAATAAGTGAAGTAATTAATTCATAATGTATAACATGATGTATTTCATTAGATACAATGAAATACAGTGTGCATTTCTTACATTTGTAAGATTTTCATAAATACCGTATGAATATCTCCCAGGATGAAAGGTATTCATACTGTATTACAGTTGCTCTTGAAGAAATACTTAAACTTTGATCCATGAAGTGTATTAACTCATTACAGCCTGCAGGACGATTAGTGTCGCCCTCTGCTTGCCATTGTTTTGGAGTGACAGAAATGTGGAATGGGAGATTATATTTTACTGCTAATGTAAAATGTAAATCCTCCACCAAAAAGTAGAAGAAAAAAAACACAAATGGCTGCTTATAGTGTTTTGTGAACATAGTTCAGGTTTTATTTGAGTTTTTGAGATGTTAATTGTGAGAATTTAGGTTTCCTTGTGTTTATTTTTGGTTTCTTTGTCCAGTGAGTCTCATGTTGTCCTGTCTTCCAACTTGACTGTTCCCAGCTGTGTCTTGTTCCCTGTGATTACCTCCTGTGTATTTAAGTCCACTTGTCCTTGTCTCTTGTCGGGTCCTTGTCACTTGTCGTCTGTATTATGTCAGTCGTCTTGGTAGAACTGTGAAGTCCTGAGTCATCTTAACTCGCGTTTATTCAGTTCCGTTTCTGTTGCTACCGGTTCTGAGCCCTAGCCTTTCATTCTGCTGTGCTGCCAATTTTCCTGAACTGTGTTTGAGCTTTTATACTTCGTTAAATCATCATTTATCTTCTACACCTGCCTGTGTTCTGCCTCACCATCATCCACCCACAATTCATGACACTAATCCGATGCTCTACGGTTGTAAAAAACATAACAAAAGACATCACAACAAGTGGTGTGCATAGTGTCCAAAATAAGAGCAAAAATAGTTCTAGCTGCACAGCATTAAGAAAGTGTCAACAAAAAGAACAAGAGCAACACAATTCTAAGCAATAAATTAATAAAACATGATAAATTAAAACAAGCTGAATTTCCATTTGAATGATTTTTTATTTTTATTTTTTTCTCTCGCTTTTTTTACTAAAAACTGGATGAATAAAGTCTACAGTCTAGTCTAGTGCATCAGTTTCTTCATCTGATCCAACCATTGAGTGGATAGTTCCCAGACTCCGATCTTTGTACTTAAGGTCCGCAGCTTTTATCCATCCCTTTCTTAAAACAGCCACATTCTTCATGTCTTCTAGCCACTTACTCTGGTACACAGGAGGAAACACCCAGCTGCTTTTCTGTTTGTATTAAATCCTTCCCTGGCTAAAAATAAACCCTCACATCTCCTCCTTGTGTGTGTCTGCACAGGACATGGTTGTTGTTTTTTTGTTGTTGTTTTTTTCAGCATCTCTTCATATTTCATGTCATCCACTAATCACATTGCAGTGGAGAAACATTGAGTTTTCATAAATGGAGGAGGAGGGAAGGGGGTAACGGCTCTCGCAGGCGGGCTTTTAATGTCAATTTGACAGTAATTTTCTGCTCAGAAAATAACTTCCAAAAGAATGAGTGTCGATGTGACACACAAACACAACACAACTTTCCAGGAGACGGAACGGAAACAGAAAGAGGAAATTATGAGATCATGCAGGGAGGAGAGGGGGATTTGTGTCTGTAGATAAACTGGGAATAACTGGACTTAATGCCAGTAAGGTTGTTAAAGATGACCTATTATGCTTCCTTGAACAGGTTAGGAAAGGTCTACAGATTATACAAAACATGTTCTTAGATAATGAGATTCCAGTCTGGTCAGTTCTATCTATTTTGAGCTCCTTTCAGAATGAGCCCTTTTAGGGCCTCTTGTCACTTTAAATCAGCTGCTGCTGGCCACGCCCCCCAACTCAACATTTATACTTACTGAAAATACCTGCAAACAGATGCACAATTATACAATTGTATGTCTTTGAAAACCAGAAGTCGAGCCTCCTGCACAACCAACAAGAATGTAGCAAGTGCTTTCTGAATAGTAGGTCAACAATAAAACTCTTGTCTTTATAGCAGTTATAGCACAGCGCATACCGTGGTAAAACCATGACCAAACATGCTAGAGCTCTGCTTGGGTTGCTAGGTTGTACATTCTTTTTTTCATTTGGTCCCAAAAAATATTATGTCAATAAAATGCTTGTGTGTCTTTCCTAAGCGGTTGGGCAGTTTTTAGAACCCAAATGGAAGTAAGATATTTACAAAGTTAATTTTACACATTATGTGCCCTTTATGTGTCTGCTCTGCATGTTTTAGATGTGCCTCTATTCCAGAACAGCTGATTCAAATAATTGTATGACCATCAAGAACAGCAAAAGCTTGGTAATCAATTCAGGTCTGTGGCAGAAGGGAGAATACCTAAAACATGCAGGGCAGGCAGGCCTGAGGACCGACATTAAGAAACACTGCTCTGGTTGGACTTTATCCACAAATAAATTTTATGTCATATCTGCTTAATAAAGGTCTTCTTATTATTGACTTCATCCTCCTTCTGTAGTTTAAGTTTGGATATAACCAGGGGTGCAAGTAAGGGGGTAGACAGGGTACTGCGTTCCCCTAAAAGATTTAGCAGGGGTACGCAGTACCTGCAGAGATCATCTGTCTCATGTTAGGACAGAGAAAGTTTTAATAGGGATGTAAAATGTATTTTTTTAGTTAGATGCTGCAGCTTTAAACAGGTTCGGTGTGAGAGTCACTACCGGGTGGAGCAGAAGCGGCTCCGTGTCAAATATTACTAAATATTNTCACTAGCGGGTGGAGCAGAAGCGGCTCCGTGTCAAATATTACTAAATATTAAATATTACTACCTGTAGCGGAGCAGTGGTTCAACAGCAGAACCAGCGTCTTACATCGCAGCTTGAAGACTTAAATCATTAATCAATTTTCATATAATATATATTTTTTCATATATATTTTGTGTTGCCAGACGGGTCATAATTACGAGATTTAAAATCAAAATTATGACTTTGAATCTCTTGAATCGACTTTAAAAGTCGAAATTATGACTTTGAAAGCCAAAATTATGACTTTCAAAGTCATAATTACAACTTTGACAGTTGAAATTATGACTTTGAATCTCATAATTGACTTTGAAAGTTAAAATTATGACTTCTTGTTGGTCTTTTATTTTTTCTTTCATGGCGGGAATAGGCTTTCATAAAAATGTTTATTTTCACATTTGGAAAAGAAATTGCTTTGTTTAATGCATTTTTTAATGTACTTCTAATATTGCATATAAAGGCTTCTGTGGTTTTATCCTTCTCATTTCATTGTTAGAATAATGGATTACTAAAATAATCATTAGCTGAAGCCTTACAAAAAACCTTTAATTGCTTCCAAATTTTGTATTTTAAGATGTCCATATGAGGTTGATTATTTACTGTTGACAATAAGAACACAATATAAACCCACAATAAGAACAATTAAAACATTGGTTAATATAAAGTTTGAAGCCAGTTAACTTAATGAAGGCAACTATTTGTTGCATTATTCCACTCCCATCTCCACTGTTCTTGACATAACAAGCAGAAACGGCTGGTTGGGGATTTATTTGATGGATTGCTTTCTTCTTACCATGTAGTTATCTTCTCCTGGAGTTCATCCCCATTTCCATGCTAAGACCCAAACATTACCATACTGTCAGCTGTGGTTCCTTTTTGATGAATTACCAGCCGATAAGTCGAAGACGAAAGTATGAGATCAGGGGAAATGTGAATGTCTGGATGTGTTTGTTAGTGAAACCTGGATTAAAGAAGGAAAACAGTTGCCTTTATTGAAGAAGTTAATGCTGTGCATTGGCTTGGATAGCAAATATGTAAGACTAGACGACTGAAACTTTAGCTGTAATTGCTACAAGTAAAAAGATATCCTGCTAGATATCCTGGCCGAGGTGCTGACACAGTTTAGCAGCCATTTTATTCCAGCTGAGCAGAACAACTGTACTCACTGACATTCTGCTGCGAATAAAGTTTTTTTGTGTACGTTGCTTTGTTTTGGCCAGCGAATGAAAAGCCTGGGACAGTGCCATGGGTCAGCCGAGCTCCTGGCACCCCGCTGAAAGAGGCTATTACCAGGTTTTCAGCACCGTTTCAGCTCCAAGTTCTGTTAAGCACCAACTGGGACTGTTGGCTTTGGTTGCAGCGTTTGACCTCATCCTCTGACTAAAATATCAGTGTGGAGACTGCTGAAGATAAAGGAAGCTGAAGATGTTAGATGTAATGAGGTTACACAAGAGTCAGTGAGTTTAATTCATGAATTCCATTTATTTATACCAAAGTACAGCTTGTCCATTATGACCTGCCACCTGTAGGAGGTAACAGACAAAAATGGAATCCTGGAAGAAGTTGTGCCTTCCTTTGTTAGCCTCTATCTAAGTTACGCCCCAAAGAGGGCGTTACCTAGCTCCTAGTACCCTGTAATCTTAGCATTGAGGGTGTTTCCTAACATGTCATTTCTTTTAGCTTTAGCTTAGGTTTGGCTTAGCAACTAGCTAACAGAGATAGAAGGAAAACACAGAATTATTTATTCTCAACAGGTTCTTGTCAGGGCAGTGTGCTGGTCAACCAAACACAATACAACCATGATCATTGTACCAACTTTTGGTACCTTTGGCATCGTGGGGTGGTACCAAGGCATGTGTGTCAAAGGATGCATTCACATCAGCTCTGTTTAGTCTGCTTCATTTGGAAAGGTGTGAATGCGTAAATCAAACTCTGATCCACCTGCAAACCCAGCTCTCAGTTCAGTTGCAGTGGAATCTGGTGCAGTTCAAAAGCATATGTGAACACCAAGCTAACCGGACTCCACTCCAAGAGCAGGAAGCAGACTACAGAGCAGAGCATTCTCGGTAAATACAGCAAAAACAAACACACATCTAATGCTAGTGGGAGAAATAACTTGTGTTCTTTTGCCAACGACGAAAGAGAAATCTTACAACCAGTGACGCTGCTCCAATTTGGTTACATTTTGTGAAGAAAGAAGTTGGCTCAGTGTCTTCTCCAGAAGTTTTTGTTGTTTCCTTCAGTGATTCTTGACACAGCGCGAGTGTGGTTCATTTGACACACTGTAGTGTGAAAGTTAACTGCACCAGCAGAAAACCTCAGCTCTTGAGGGCCATGTTGCAATTTTGGTCTCCAATAGGACAGAGTCTATGAGAAGTGAAAACACCATAAGTCGGCATCTCCTTAGAAGTTAGCACAAAATTCTTCTAGTAGTTGATTTTCTGTATATCAACAGGAGCATGGACCTTACCAAGCCCCGCCCAGAAACGCCCCTCGAACTACATGTCTCTCAAGCAAAGCCTTAACAAGCCTAGTTAACCAGATTTTCACAAAATATCAGCCACGACAATGAACAGGGGAACCAATAAGTTCATGTCATCTTTTTTGGACGACATCAAGGTGTTTTAGCCACGCGATGCCTCTAACATTGTGCGCGACACAGCTAAATGCTACCAGGCGATGAGGAAAACAGCAGATCCTCAGACCCTCAGCATAAATACAGCTGTGCACAAGATCAATGATGCCTGTTGTTCTTGCAAGGCTGGGTAAGTCGGACATTCATGGTTTTGAGGGGATATTGAAATGAGTGATTTTTGTTGTTTGCAAATGTTCGAATGTGCCTCGATCTGCTCTGATAGGACAGTACAGAGCAGCCTGCTGCTAGCACTCGGTACTCGGTGGCTAACACGATTACAGTTTAGTAAAAAGCCTTTACAGGTGAAATAAAATCTTTAATTTATGTCAGATACGGTACACATTGCATATTGATCTGTTCAGCTAACATAAGGCTGTAACAGGCTTCAGGATGTAAACGTATCGGTGCTGCCATTATGCTGTACTTAGCTAAAAGGTTTTCATAATGGATGTGTTTATTATTGACTATTTTTTTTCATTCACTAAACACAAATAAAGCAAAGCAATAATACTTACGCCAGCAGACAATCCTTTGTTCTTATTGATCCTACGACAGTTGAGCTACAAATGCATCGTGAAAAAGTTAAATCCAAGCAAGACTTTCCGTTTCAGATTTTGGAAATCTGTGAATTTTAGTTCCACAAACATGATCAGGTTACCTGACATCGCCTGTACAGATTCTCCACTGACGGAGAACCATTGTTTTTCGAGTCCTGACTCAAAAGCTTTCTGTCGGTCCGGTACTCCTCAATGTATATTAGCTTGAATTTGCGAGACGGTAGCCCACTGATAGCTGCGCTGTGACGTCAAATGGGCATTAGCCAATGAAAAGGTCGGGCTGTGGTAAGGTCCATTATTGTGAAAGCTGCAAAGCTCCACTTGTGAAAGTATATCTGTTGGGCTTCTTCTTGGTAACTTGCTTAGGAAAAAAAAGAGATTTTGGTCATAACTCAACATCGCTTTCAACAATATTTTAAATATAATATTTTCAGACGAATTGAATCTGAGATCATTTTTAGAGTTTAATTTGCTGTGATAAACGGTGGAAGTACATCACTCTGTGACAAACCTGTTTTTAAGTGAATCAGTGAATTATATTAGCTTTTGAGTGTTTTTATTATCTGCTGCCTGACAGGAACAAACATCTGATTACAACTGTACTCCAAGTGAACTCTGTGTGACTCTGATCTGTGACCTCTGGTTCTGTGGGTTGATTTGTCCTGTCCATGAAACATGAAAGGATAAACTTGGTTCTTTATTTGTTTTATATTCAGTAAATGAACTTTATATTAATGTTTTAAAACAAAAAAAATGTTTAAATTCAGTTCCAGGTCTTTTACATTTTAGCACTCAGAGAAGCACAGCTTAGGAGTGTTTCCTTTCCTGCTGCATTGGAAATATCAGGACCTGAGCCTCTGAAGCTTTATTCAGCCGATACACACGCGCACACACACTCTGACATACTTACAAACGCCAAATTGGAGCCCAGACACAGGCAGCATACATACGGGCCGCTGTGAACGTGCAGCGGGCTGAACTTGAGTGTAAACAAATCCTCTCCTGCTGAAGCCGCCTCGCCCACAAACATCACAACACACACACACATACACACTGACTCCCATCCGCTGGGAGTATTGTTTGACTCTTCCTCTGCTGCTGCCTGACAGGCTGTGGCTTGGGAAGAGGAAATGCACTTTTCTGTAGCACTCTGAGACAGAAGAGCCTTTGTGTTGGCAGAACAACAGGTCGACCTCTGGAATGCAACATTGGTCCTTATTTTTAACTATTGTCTTTGACCAGCTGCAAAATATCCAATCCAAACTTCTTGCTTATTATTTTTACTAAACTGGGCTTGGGCCCCACAGGGTTTCTGAAAGTCCAGTTTCTGATTCTTATTTAAAGGTGATCTATTTTACTTCCACTAACAGGATGAGATAGGATCTTTCCTAAATAATGAAATCTTTCCTACATAATGAGATAATAGTCTGCTTGGTTCAGCCTTCTTTCAGATTGAGCTGTTTTAGGGCCTCTTGTCGCTTTGAATCCAGATAAGCTGTTGCTGGCCACGCCCATTCTGGGTTTACGCTCACATGTGAAAATGGCTGCAAATAGATGCTCAGTTATATAGCCATACATCTTTGAAAAGCAGAAGTAGAACCTGCTGCACAACCAACAAGAATGCAGCAAGTTTTAGAAGCAGTTGAAAACCGAATGGAAGAATAAAAGCATACAAGAAGTAAATTTTCCATAGTAAGTCACATAAATATAACCCATGAGTCAGATGGTACAAATTTGACCAACCAGCCCTTTACCAGGCCTGTCAGTTTGCAGCTGTCCATCTGTCCTCACATGGATTCTCTGTGAGATGTTTAAAGCTAAGGATGTCCTTTGTGAACCATATCTCTGGTCTGATGTCTTCAGAGGTTAATTTACGCTAAGGTGGACACAGTTTAATATTTGATTTTTGAAAACTGCATTTGACTTAAGCACTACTTTGTGATCCCAACGTTTGCGAAAGACTGCATGTTTCATGA
This sequence comes from Micropoecilia bifurca, assembly GCA_903067075.1. Lineage (NCBI taxonomy): Eukaryota > Metazoa > Chordata > Actinopteri > Cyprinodontiformes > Poeciliidae > Micropoecilia > Micropoecilia bifurca. The sequence continues at coordinate 14,777 of CAEGAF010064401.1, forward strand.
AAACCTTCATCTCAGATCTGTGTGTACACCCTGACGTTCTCTGAACTGCTGGTTCTGTTGAAGATCCCAGATGTTTTCATAAATTATAAATGTAAAATCTGAGAGTAAGCATTTGAATAAACATATTCAGAGACACCCTGCTGTTTGAGTTTGGAGGTTTTTTATGAAATATGACTCCTTAAACATGTTTTTTTTTTAACAGCCAACTTTGTGAGATTTCTGAGCTCCCATCAGGGAGGAGATGGAAAGTTTGAACCTCTTTCTCTGTTGCTCTTTTCCCCTCCATGTTGCTGCAGGCTGAGAGAAGTCTATTAATTGTTTACATACTCCCTCTTTTTCGGGAGAGGGCTAATGTGGCGCATCCCACGGACCGCTCTCCGCTCCTTGCAGGGGGAGGTATGCCCATTTAAAATCTTATGATCAGACACCTACGAGTCTGATAAAAGCCCATTACTGATTAAAGTGTTCCTCAGTCAGAGTTGAGGTGAAACCTTGAGGATTAATGCTCTTTGAGGAAATGGGAAGACCTCATCCCTCTTGTTCAGATGCAGAAAATCGGATTATTTAAAGTTCTTACGTTGCATTGTACTCTTGCAGCTTTTGCACCGATGTTTAAAAATCTTTGAACATGCTTGAATTTCTGTTGGGTGTTTTCTAGTTCAAGTTCTTGATATTTAAACTGCACAGTTTAGTAATAAAGTGCAATCCAACGTTTGATTAAAAAACTAAATTTGGAAGACATTTACAGTTGAAATCACATATTTTTACACACCTAATAAAAAGAGATTTTTTATTCTAAGTGTCTAAGGTTAAATCAGGACTTCAACTTATCTTCGTTTAGGTCAGTTAGAATTACAAAAACAATGTATGTTTGCTAAATGCCAGAAAATGTAGACAGAATGTTTTTGGTTAAAAAGAAATTACAACTTTCTTTGTATATTGTGTTTGTTAATTTAATTTGGGTATGAAGAAAATTTACCTTAACACAGTTTGTTTTAATTGTTTTAATGTAGTGAATCTTTATTATTCCCAATGGCGTAATGAGTTATTGATCTGTGTCATTGAAATAAACAGTGGCTTGTATTTTAGATGCTAACTAACATTATAATTGGAGATATTTTTATTAGTGTTCTCTTGAACCAGTCTGGTGTATGTCTATCAGAGACTTTTCAAAACCTTTACCTTGTCCTTGTAAGAATATAAAATACCATCACCAGGCATTAATCATCAACAATAAGTTGATGATTAATCGCATGATACATTAAAATGACTTTGATCATTTCCATTTGATTTGTTTTGTGTGGTCCAGAAAACTTTGAAAACCTAACTTGATATTAAAGAGCTAGCAATCCAATATTAATATCGGTATCAAACCTGACATTGATCAAATTTTTGATTGGGCATTGTAACAGTTTGCCTGATACGCAAGGGCAGATCTGTTCAGTCTAATTCTCTGAGTGACGTCATGATTTATTTATTGTACATTTTATATATAGTTCATAATTCATCAGTTCTGAGACTTTGTGGTGAAACCTTGAACTGCTCCTGCACAAGTTACTTAACAGTTGGTTGCTTGGGTAACCAAAGTTGAGGGGAACTTGGTACTGCTTGTTTCTCAGCAGAATGTTGCTAAGTAACGAAAGAGTGAGTGAGTTAGTTGATGCCACCAACCTTGCTTAGTTAGCTGTTACACATTAGCTGTTAGAGCGGCTAAAACTTTCTTCTGCCTAAATCCCCCAGAATGCTGTGCGGTTCTGGATCGGAATTTAGTGAATATTTAATATAATGTCAAAGTATTGCAAACTATTAATACGGATCATATGTCTGTTGTGATATATATTGTTTTTTATTTATTGCCCTCTCCTAATCTGTACCAATGGTAGAAGTGAAAAAAGGGGAAAATGCATGAAAAGTGCATAGGTTTTACTGTGGGAATTGTGTATGGACCCAGAGAGTTTATTGTGAAGAGACAACATAAAAACTTCCAGCTTCTGCCCAACCAGAGGTCATTCCTGTACCAAGTTCTGGTCACTCTGGGTTTCATTAATTGCTCCTAGTCAATAACGTTTCACAGATTTTATCTCCCAAATTCACCCTTCCTGCCAGTCACTTTTTCTCCATTTCTCAGTTTGAAAGTATTCCAGTCTCCTCAGGCAACCTCTCACATGTCCACTGAAGTGCTCTATTTGGTTATTTTTAGGAAGTTCCCCCTCCCAACCCTCTCCCAGTGCTCGAATGGTCCAGTCCAGGCCAGAGGAAGGGGAGTGGTAGGAAAAAGGGGAAAATCTTCAACAATGATTTCATTAACATGATGCCCAACATGAGCGACGCAACTGGAATTTACCGTCTCTGACATCTCTGGATTTATTTCCCCACTCGGATTTAATGTCTTATAAACTTTGACTTTTCTTCATATTGGACATGGAAACCTGTTGAATTTCCTTCAGAAAAGACAATGTTGATCAAAAGTAAGTATGTGAATGATGCAAGGACATAAAATACTTCATTATATTGCTTCATCAATGGCAATAAACAATTAATTACTGCTTGACAGTCCTCATTAAGGAGACAATTGGCTGTAACGAGTAGGTGTTTGAGCTTTAAAGGGCTGATTTAAGTTAAAAAACTTATAATGAAATTAAGACTCTTGAATTGGTATTTGTGGCATAACATTATTTTTGATTCATGAGACACAAGAATGTGAGGAACGTTATTGTTTGAAGGTTGTAGGCCTAGAAATACGAAAGCTGAAATACGAAATATGAACTCTGCTGGAATAAAAGGTTTTCCATAGGCAGTGAGAGTGTAGGATTCAGGCTGAATGTGTGTGGGTCTCTTTAAAATGCACATTTTAAGAAGACTTTGTTTTTGTTTTTGTAGATGATTTTAAATCCAGTGGTTGGAATCTTTTTCACTAGGGGAATCTTTAGGTCAGCTTTTTGTGTCATAAGTTGCTGCAAATATCTGAACTGATTGAAATGTCACTAGCTGCACTTCCGTTACAAATGTGTGCAAACCTTTGTCAATATTTCAGTAAAAAAAACACAACTATGCATTGTCATTAAAAAAGGAAAACAATTGAAATCATGTTTCAATAGGTTTGTTCACATAAGTCATTAAGGAACATGATGTGCCATGAATCTCCAATTACTTCCTGTTGTCATTGTCTTCTTTGTGGTTAGTGGCAACATCTGGTTGTTGACCTTGTGGTCTATTTAGCATTTTTTCTGTGTTTTTTTTTATATTGTTTTTATGGTATTTATTGGCTCTAGTGGCCTCCATTTTATAGTAGGACAGGAAGGTGGGTGTTGAGAGAGGGGGAAGACATGTGGTAAGTGAGGCAGGTCGGGAGTTGAACCAGCGACTGCCGTGACGAGGACTCAGTCCTCAGTATGTGGGTTGTGCCTTATCCCCTTGCGCCACCACGGCACACTGCATTTTTGCTGTGTTTCCATTAAGCATATTTATTTTTGAAACGTCAAATTTCTCAGTTATATAGTCATTGGAAATGCAGCTACTGGAGCACATTGGCTTTTAAACTTGGAATATTTATTATGATGGCCAATGTTGTGGATTTTGTGATAAATAATAAATTATTTAGTCACATAATACATTTAAATAATTTTTTCAAAAATAATTTCCACCTGCATGCGTTTTTGTTTTTGTCTTTTTCTTTCTACCAAAGAAACTGGGTAACAAAAAGTCATTGAGTTACTACTCCACTCTTGTTTCCTTAGAACGAACTAGACATATGGGAAGCAACGGCAGAAAAGTGTATCGTCCTTGTGAACTTAGGATGCTCTAAAGCCTTTGGCACTATGAATGAATGTGTAAATCTGTATGTATAATTTTGCTACTGTCTGGATTAGACAAGCAATAAATTCAAATTTGCCAAACTAACTGTTTATCTTAGGTACAGCTGTGGGACGTTTTTGTACGAAAGGAGGACTGTTACAAAATTCACATTTTACACATTTTTGTACTTCCATTTTTGTTCACTGCTTCAAAAAAAATAGCCCAAGCACTAAAAAAGGCTATTTATTTGACAAAAATTAGTTTTTTTGTGTCAGGAAAACCTAATATAACTGCCACTGCACTGTTACCTTGCAACACTAACCAAGCCAAGCCAGCAACCCTAGCTGAGCTCCAGCATAGCTGCTTTTACATCTGTATGCGCTGTACAATGGCTGCTGGATAAGACAAGTGTTTTCTTGTTGGCTTTCTATCCCTGTTGGTTTTGCATCAACATTCACTTTTGCTTTTCAAAGAGGTACGATTGTATAATTGCACATCTGTTTGAAGCCGTTGTCATGTGTGGTTGTAACGTGAATGTTGGGGAGCGTACTAAAACAGTTAATTCTGAAAGGGATGGACTGTTTTACCAGTTCATTCCTGGTAAAACAAGAATGAACCAGTTTTATAGTCAAAAAATCATTCATTTTCTAGGAATGATTTTGTGCAGAAAGTGTCATAGATATGTTTGTATAACCTATCCTAACTTGTTCAAGAAAGTATAATAGTTCACCTTTAAATCAGTCATGAACAATAAAAACTGGATGAAAGATTTTCTGTGAAAACATATTAGAGCCTTTTATAGAGAGTTATAACAGTAAGAAATAATTCCTATCTACAGTAAATTCCACCCGGTTCAGTTACAAAGTTTCCTAAAACAAGGTCCAGCAAGTCATCTCAGAAAAAATATTGCCTCATCCATCTTCAAAGTTAAATTAATCATAATTCATTTATAAGTATTGTCAACCAAGAGGACATCTTTATTTATTTTTTTCACCTTAATAGTTAATGAGCAACAAGCTATTCTATTAGAAAGCACATGCAGTTCATTAAACACCAAGATGAAGAACTAAAGTTTTAGGTTCATCATCAGCATAACAGATGTTCCAAAGAAAGTTATTACTAGGAAGTATCTGAGAGGAAAATACAGGCTAATAAGTCCTGGCAAATACCCTGTAAACCATGAAATGTTTTGTCATGATGAAGAGGCATCCCTGGATGTTTCAAGTCTTATCACAGCCAAAAGAAAACAAATATTTCTTGGTTATCCAGTTTAGCAAAAGCAAAGCTTTGCAATTTTCTGCTACTCAAAGAAAATGAAACTAATTAGTGAGAAAGACTGAGGTCCAATAAAAACAGAATAATCAGTTGTGTAAAGGACAAATCATTACCATACAATGGCTTGGAAAATGAATAACTCTCCATTTTATGCATAGTTTAGTTTTTTATTGCTTACATAATGGAAACTATTATGCACAAAAGTCAGAAATGTTCCAAGTCTTTGATTGTATCACTTATAGAGACACTGTTGTTGTAATCTTTATATCCTTATTGTAAAAACATAAGTTAGGAATGGTTCAATTTCAAGATGGAAGCACACACTTAGTATGGTGGAGGACCCATGTTGATGTGGGCCTGTTTTTCTTCCATATGATGGACAGCAGGGATTAACAGGCATTGCTAACTAAATTCTGGCTAAAGCTGGTAAAACAAAGTCACTTTCCACAGCAAAATGACTCCAGTACTGACTTGGGCAGAAAGGTAAGGAAGAAGCCACAACTCCAAAAGAAACATGAAAAGTCAGATTGTAGTTTACAAATGCACACTGGGACAAAAACTTTCATTTTGTACTGTGGTCTGATGAAACTGAAGGGGAAGTGTTTGGCCATAATAATCTGGCTTGTACCATCCTGACTGTGATGTCTGGTTGTGGCAGCATCACGAGGCTCGGTTTTGCCTACAAAAACTCCAGATCACCAAAAGTATTTTTTAATTTCTAATGCAAATATTTTAGTATACTTGAAATAACTCTCTGAGGGTTTTCCAGCTTCTTTGCAAAGAAATGGCAAATTTTCCTCAAATGAAGGGTTGATTATTGTAGATTGAGCATTGACTGACCTTATCAAAAGGAAGTGGGAGATTTTTGGACTTGGTTTCAATAATTATGGAGGCAAATGTTCATTCATTCAGGTGATCCAGATGTTACACCAAACTCAGTTTTTAAGATCACTGGGAGAGAGAATCAATCATTTAACACAGCGGTACCCAAGCTCGGTCCTGGATGGCCAGCATGCTGCATGTTTTAGTTCTCTCCCTGGTGGTAGAAACCTTCTCAGCATGTCAATGTTCTTCTTAGGCCTCTAATGAGCCATCATTGGATCCCGGTGCATTAAAACAGAGAGAAAACTAATACATGCAGGATGCCAGCCCTCCAGGCACTTTGGGCGCCACTGATTTAACACCTGAAAACCTCCAGGTGTTAAATGACTGATTTAAAAAACAATAATGAATTATTTTAATGAGTTAAAAAACTGTTCAAATTATTGACAATTAAATCGAGGAAATTTAATCTTGATTTACTTTAGCTTTGCTTTGACTTCTGATACCTTTATTCAGTAGCTGCTTTCTAGCTTGTCTATGTTTCTATAAAAAGCTGCTGCTATCCTTGCAAATAGTTTCTCAGTAACTGGAGTACGTTTATCCAAACTAAGGAAAGTTGTCTTTCCGCTGGTGCAGAGGTTTAGGACTGACGCTGTTGTTAGCAACAGAGGGCAACAGTGTTCAGGAAAGACTATGAGCTAATCTGGTGAAACCTACCAGCTGAAAGAGAGGCAAAGAGAACGTGTGGGTTCTGTAGTAAAACAAAATCAAAACTAGGCCTGAAACAACTAATCAATTATTGATATAATTGTCAACTAATTTAGTAATTGAATAATCATTAACTAAATTATGCAAACTCTAAAACATGCCAATTGCTGAAAAACCAACAGACATAGAGCAATAATTCAAACGCAACTGTACAACAAATATAGGAAAACCACCAGCAGTGCAGTGGAACTTTTCAACAGAAAATTTGAAAGCAAAAATTTGACAAACAGAAGTGTCTTCAGATTTGGTTGAACGATCATCTTGAATCATTTAGAAACAGTTACTTTGTCGGTTCCGTTGTAGAAATGAGCGGTAACCTTGCGTTCTCATTATTTTAATGACTTAAATACAGCTAATAAAGCCTTGCTGTGATTGAGTTCATAGGTTTTGAATGGAATGATGAACCGAAAACATTGTTGCTGTGATTTTCTGTGAAGTTTTCTTTGCACTTTCCCATAATCCTGCTGTATTTATTGAGGTTGAAGTTTACAGTGAAGAGTGTCCAATCTGGTGTTAATAGGTTTCCAGTCTTTTGCAGTCATGCTTTTCTTTAGGTTAGAGTTTAATTGTTTCACTCTGAGGTAATTAATTACAGCGAGAGACACCATCATTTGGCAGATCATTTAAATAAGAGTCAATATTTTGCATAACCTCCTGTATGTCCTCTTTTCTTTTAAATAAGCTTTCATTAACCTTCCGTAAAAGTTGCCCCAGACGGGGAATTTTTTAAATCCTTGTTTGTTTTCTCTATGTAAAGAACACAACATCCTTTCTGAACTATTCTCAGTTATCTAAGATCATTTTAAGCTTGTTTGAAAGCATTACAGTTTTATTTTTAACCAGTGGATGATCATTTTTATTTTTATCCTGGTCATGGTGACTCACAGAGTTCAGTACCTCACCCTCTCATCTGTCGTGACTCATTATAACAACTTCAGTTCCAGACTGACTGGACTAAAATAGTAAATTCATAGAAACCATTTAAAAGGAGGAGGAAAACCTTGTTTGGTGCTTCAAGAAGGAAACGTCTCTGAAATTGGGCCTATGGAACTCAGAACATGTCCAGTTTAGGACATGCAGTCATTGTACCTCAAACTGTTGTTAGATATGCCAGATTTATTGATTTTTTTCCCTAACAGCAAAACATCATTAAAAGCTAACCACTACAGAGACTGCAAGACATAAAATAGTTTCTTTGTCTTATTATTTACACCTTGTGTGGATATTATTACAAAATATAATAATAATAATAATAATAATAATAATAATAATAATAATAATAATAATAATAATTGCATTCCTATAAAATAGAACAGGTTTTTTTTACCATTTTGTATGGCAAACCATTTTGTATCCACAGACAAAATGGTTTGTTTAAAATGCCTTGCTGCTGAAATGTGCTATACAAATAAAATTTGATTGATTGATTGATTGGTTGATTGGTTGATTGATCTGTTTAGTCTAATTCTATGCTTAGTGCTCGTTTTTTTATAGTTTATTTTTACATGTTTGACCAAGGTAATAAATCTACTTTTTTGTAAAATTAAAGTTGTGTTGTTGTGTTGTGTTGTTTTTATATATTAAGCTTCACAAGCTTGATCAAGTGACCAAACTTGTGAAGCTATATAGCTTGTGAGACATTATCAAATAAATTTGTAATTCAGTACATTTATGTCTCTGTTTAAGAAAATAAACATTTTAAGTTGTGGAAAGTGTTGAATAGATTTTATAATCGGATAAACTTGGTTCTCCAAAAATAAAGTGCATAAATTGAGCTCAGTCGTTAAAAATAAGGATTTCTAGTTTAAGCACAACACATCTTATTAATGTAACAGTGTGGCTATGATATTATTGTACGAGTTATATTGATTAACTTGTCATATCTTTTTATTTACAAGCTGCTTCTTTAACTATCTTGGTTTATTCCCAGAGAGGCTGCACTGCAAACACACAAATATTACCAGGTATTTATTTTTTAGTTTCCTGTGCAAATATCTTGATGCACTTGGCTAATTGACAAAATAATTTACCATGAGCTTTTCAGCAAGATATAGGAGCCTGTTTTAAGTTAATAATTCCTTAATATTGATTTTTTTTAAAAAGCACTAGTTCAATTGGCAGATTATTTCTGTTATAAATTAATAAAAGAAATAAATTAAGTACACTTTCATCTTGCTGAAAGTGTACTCAAGTCAGATAATAGAATTAGGAAGATCAAAAATACTTTGTAGGATGTTGCATTTTTGCAGTGTGAGCTTCATAAACACCCAGACACAAACGCCCCATTGTGCACGTAACCCCGTCGCTCACCATTTATGTCTATTTCCACACACACAGCTTCAGCTTCCTGCTGCGGCCGGGCGGAGTCGTCCTTATCGGGCGGCCATATCTCTTATCTGGAACCCAGAGGGACCGAATCACAACTTCCTCAGAGACAAAGTTGTTTGAAAGGGGGAAGAGGCTTGGTAGATACCATCGCTTACGTAAACAGCCAGTAGAGAGTGTTGAGGTTTTTCATCAAACTGAGGAGAAATGGCTATTGTTGTCTCTGATGATCTGGAATGTTGTGTTCATCGCTAATTTATGGAAGCCCATTGCCACTCTGTTACAAAAACCATAATAATAAATTAGAGCCGCTACAAAGTAGAGCCGCTACAAAGTAGAGCCGCTGCTCCTCCACGTCGAGAGGAGCCAGTTGAGGCTCGGGCATCTGGTCAGGATGCCTCCTGGACGCCNTGGGGAGGGAAGTCTGGGCCTCCCTTCTGAAGCTGCTGCCCCCGCGACCCGACTCCAGATAAGCGGAAGAAAATGGATGGATGGATGGATATATTATCTCATTATAATGTGATAGTATCTCAAAATAATGAGGTACCATCTCTTTTTTTTTTTACAGAGAGCAGAAACAGGCTTTCACACTTTAGTGTAGAAGCCTGGTGTTTTAGTTTAGATGCTTTAAAACTGGCGCCAGTTTTAAAGTCTCTATACTGGCTCCCTGTAGCTCAAAGAATAGACTTCAAAATACTGTTAGTTTTTAAATCACTGAATGGTTTAGCACCACAATACCTTAAAGATCTGTTATTGCTGTACCAACCGTCTAGATTGCTGTACCAACCGTCTAGATCTTCTGGTTCTGGTCTGCTCTGCATCCCCAGGACCAGAACCAAACAAGCAGCATTCAACTTCCACGCACCACAAATTTGGAACAAACTTCCAAAAAACTGTAAAACAGCTGAAACACTGGGTGCCTTTAAGTCTCAAATTAAAACCCACCTGTTTAGAGTTGCTTATGGCTAAATTGCGGGTTTTAATGTCTTGGGTTTGAGAATCCTTGTAAGATGTTGCTCTGCTAAAACTCTGTTTGAGGAGACCCCATAAGGGCAAGTCCTCACATGGATCAATGTTTTTAATGTTTTTATTTTTACTTTTAATAATGTTTTTATCTTTTTTAATCTTTTTTTAAAAATCTCTTTCGTTTAAAGCCTGTCAAATGGCGGTTTGACTAAAGAAGTTTTTAAGTTATAAAGGTTGGAGTCCTTGTTAAACAGAGATTTAACTAAAGGCTAAAGGGATCGAGTCCCAGTTGACAGAGTTTCAACTAAAGGCAAAAGGTAAGGCTCTTAGAGCCCCCTTACTTTGAGGAGACCCCATAAGGGGTCCTCCTTATCCTAGTGCGGTAATGGAGTCCTTGACAAATGGCGGTTTGACTAAAGAAGTTTTAAATGTTAAAGTTTTTACTTTTACTTTTTAATTTCTTTTTATTTCTCTTTCTCGTTTTTTAATCTCTTTCTCTTTCTCACTGTTTATTCAATGTCACATGTTATTTTTATTTCAATTATGTAAAGCACTTTGAAATGCCTTGCTGCTGAAATGTGCTATACAAATAACATTTTATTAATCAATTGATTTATTGGGTCAGACGTGGATTAGGTTTATTCCTAAATCCAGAAACTTGCTCCTCATTGCCTGCTTGGTTCTCAGGGAATATTTGTGTACTTTTTTATCCATTGTTTGTTAATTATTTCACTGAAATGGGTTTCAACCTAGAGACATGTTTTATTATTCAAAGTTGTTTCTTTCTTGTGGCTTAAATTCTAATAAATCATGGGAAACTCGTCTGGCTGCTCTGATGTTGTGGCTAAGACCTGGTTAGCCAACACACGGTTATTAAATAGACTGATTTAATTAAAATTTGACCATTGTAATTATAAGTCTTTAATCTTAGGGGATAAACACACTTGGGACTACGTGTTCAAAAGTTTACTTTGATAACCTAGAAAACGTGGAAGTAAATAAAAGATCATCTCACAGGTTTTGTACAGTTTGTACAGAAATCAAGCGTTTCCAAAGTCCTTGTTATTGAAACAGCACAGTTTTGTAATATAGTACAATCTAATGTTTGATTAAACGTCTAAATTTGGAAAATATAATTTACAGTTTAAACCAGATATTTAACATGTGGTTTGCTGAAGTGGTTCTTGGCATTCAGCTCATTGACTTAGTAGTCAATTATACAGGTGTGAGAGACACCGGTCTCACATCTTCCTCGTCACAATACTCCTCAATCCCAGTGACACTGCAGTCATTTTGCAGTGTCATTTTGCATTAGCAGGTTACAAATCCTGCTGGAAAATGAAATCACCATCTCCATAAGGCTTCTGAATGACATTTGCTTCAAAAATTTTCCTTCCCCTCAGCTTTTCTTCAGTATGGTTAGACACAGCACTCAGTAACAACGCCCTGAAAAACGACACTTTTAGTTGCTGCAAGCCCTAATCACTAACCTCAACACAAATAACTGAAATCACCTATGTAATAAATCTATCAAAGTAATTAATGAAATTAATTCATTGTATGAATCGAGTATTGAAAAAAATTGTCAACTATATTAGGAATCGATTAATTGTTAACTGAAGTATATAGACTTTAAAAAGTCATTAACACAATACTCAAAGGAACATGTTGCCCTTGATCTGTTTCACGTTTTGTGAAACAGATGCTTGAAGCAAATTTTTTGCCTGGACTTTAGATATGGAGTGGTCTCATCTTGTTTGACAAGTTTTACAGCTTCTATTTATTTGGACTTTTAATTAAGGTCAATTCTAAGAGTTCATTTTTATTTTTTAATTGCAAGAATAAAGTTCTAAAATCACAAGAATACAGTCACATGGTAGTAAAGTTGAAATAATACAAGAATAAAATTTAACTGCTATAATAGCGGTACCGCCGGCGCCCCCCAGGGGGCGATCAGAGGACGGCAGGGGGCGCTGAAGAACATTTTTACAAAAGGGGGGCGCTGGGATGCCTTAGGGGGGCGTTTGGTCGAAGGTAAACTTTACACCTTAAATGCACAACAAT